>MU704536.1:0-11189 GCA_026770625.1 Nicotiana glauca
TCCCAAAGTGGGAAAAGAGTTGTCTTCCCGAATGTCGTGAACCCGATTCCGCGAGGAAAAAGGGGGGCGTCGACACAAGGCCTATAATACATGGATTAAAATTTAGAATCAAAAGGAAGAAATTTGGTGCCGCGAACGCTGGCAGTCACCTGGCTCGGCTACAATAACAAAATCTCTAATCAGCTCAAAACCCACCACCGATGATCAAATACATGCATCTGCACACGAGGTGCATGGAGTAAAGTGAGTACTCCAACTCAGTGAATAATAAAAGTAAATAACAACTGAGCAGTGAGAAATCATGTAAAGCAAACCATCATGCTATACATGAGCAGTGAAAAACCCTTTGGGAGAAAGCAGTGAAGCTGTAAAACCTTTAGAAATACCTTAGCTCAGTTTAAAACCTCTTTTGAAAATGACTTTTTCAACAATTATGCAAATGAATGTAGAAATAAATAGTGCAGATAAGCACAAAAGTCTGCCTCTCAGGCACCACACTTGGTTATCAGATAATACCGGAACAATAAGTGAATATTGCAAGAAGAAGCACAACAACATATAATAGCAGACAAATGAAATAAGGTAAACACAACAAATAGTACCGGTACCGATGCGGCGTGCAGCCCGATCCATATACCGCTGCGGCGTATAGCCCGATTCATTTAACGTCGACGGCGCTCACTAGGGGTATGTACAGACTTCGGAGGGGCTCTTACAGCCCAAGCACAATATCAAGCCATCCCGTGGCATCAACCAGGCTCTCGGCCTCAATATCAATATAGTACTGTTGTGGCGTCCAGCCCGATCCATAAGTATCCTCACAATACAGGCCCTTGTCCTTACTCAGTCAACAAAAATAACGTAAGCCACTCGAGCAATAATAAAGTATGATGCTCAGCCCAAAACATTTTACGAAAATATCATTTCGAGTATTTAAGGCATAATAAATTGGCTGAGTTTTAAAACAGTGGAAAATACATGGCTGAGTTCAAATATATAATTAAATCAGTGAGGAAATTTTCAACAACAATCCCCGAAGGATTCAAATAATTGGCACGAAGCCCAAGTATAGCAATCAGCCCAATTTATGATGATAACAAGTAATTTCAGTCAAATACGCTGTAAATTCATCAATCGGGATGGACCGAGTCAAAATCCACAATGGTGCTCTACCCCACGCTCGCTATCTGGCGTGCAAGTCACCTCAATATAGCACTATGATGTGCAAGTCCGGGGTTTCAAACCCTCATAATATCATTTACAATCATTACTCCCCTCGAACCGGTGAAATCTCTAGCTCGCGACGTCTTTGCCCCTCAAATTGGCCTCTACGCGCGTCGAATCTAACCAAAATCAGAGTGAATACATCACAATATGCTAAGGGAACAATACCCAATTGAAACAATCGAAAAATATCAAGAATCTCAAAATTTGCGAAACCCGAGCCCCGGGCCCACTTCTCAAAAATCAGAAAATTTACCCTCAATGGATTCCTCATCTCCTTACGAGTTCATGCATACCAAGAACTCTCAAATCCGAGCTCAAATGAGCCATCAAATCCCAATTTGAAATATCAAAACTCAAGCCCTAGTTCATCAATTTTAGGCTTAATTTCCATGAATTTCTAGGTGGATTTCACAATAAAAATGAGTTTTAAGTTCAAAAATCTTACCTCCAATCGATTCTCCTTGAATCCCTCTCCAATTTCCCTCAAAAAGCTCTCAAAAAGACCAACAATGGAGTGAATGCGCCCCAAAATCGCGAATGAAATGATACTTTTAAAACCTTCTCTGCCCAGCTCTTTTTCGCTTCTGCGATCCCGTTTCCGCTTATGCGGGACCACCTCTGCAACTTTTCTTCCGCTTCTGCGGAAATCCCAACTCGACCCCCAACCGCTTCTGCGGTTACACAATCGCATAAGCGATACGCTTCTGCGGTTAGCCAATCGCTTCTACGGAACTAGCGCCCAGGTCCCCTCACCGCTTCTGCGGTCGATCCTTCACACAAGCGAGACCGCTTCTGCGGTCCAAGCTTCGCATAAGCGAAAACACTTGCAGCAGGCTCAGCAACATGAAAATTCCAAAACTCTCCGTTTAACCATCCGAACTCGCCCCCGGGACCTCAACCAAAAATACCAACACCTCCCATAACATCATTCAAACTTGTTCCGATCTTTAAAACACCTCAAACAACACTAGAACCATCATTTCTCATCGAATTCAAGCCTAAGTTCTTTAAAAACTTCTGAAATACGCATTCGATCAACAACCCGACCAAACGACGTCTGAATCACCTGAAAT
Organism: Nicotiana glauca; assembly: GCA_026770625.1. NCBI lineage: Eukaryota > Viridiplantae > Streptophyta > Magnoliopsida > Solanales > Solanaceae > Nicotiana > Nicotiana glauca. The sequence goes on from MU704536.1 coordinate 2,301, forward strand.
TTTGCACACACACCACAAATCACATAACGAAGCTACATCAACTCTCGGAATTCCATTCCGACCCTCGGATCAAAATCTCGCCTATCAACCGAAATTCGCCAAAATCCTAACTTCGCCAATTCAAGCCTAATTCTACACCGGACCTTCAAAACCAATACCGATCACGCTCCTAAGTCACAAATCATCCCCCGAAGCTAACCGAGTCGTCGTAATTCACATCCGAGCCCACTAACTCATAAGTCAATATCTGGTTGACTTTTCCAACTTAAGCCTTCTTAAAAGAGACTAAGTGTCTCATTTTCTACCAAAACCAATCCAAATCAACTCTAACACACCAAATACTGATAATGAAACATGAAGAAGCATAAAATGGGGAAACGGGGCGGTAAGACATGAGACGACGGGTTGGGTCGTCACATCCTCCCCAACTTAAACAAACGCTCGTCCTCGAGCGTACCCAGAGTTGTTCTAGAAGTCAACCAATAGCTGAATGACCTTACCAAGCATATACCCGGGGGTGATCCCACGTCACCCTCTCTCGCATAGGTCCGATAACACAACATAGCTGAAATTACACAATCCAGTCTAGCCCATAAATCATAGAACTACCTTTTCACTTCTGAAACCATCAATACGATCAAAACCTCACACCTATACTTTGACTAGTCCCGAACCAGCTGTAATAACCCATACCTGCAACCTCAGGTGAAATCATATGATATACCACATAATCCAAGCACTCAAAACAATAACTTCTATTCACAGCAGTTGCCCACAATAACCAAATACCGATAGAAAATCCCTCATTAGCTAAAGTCTTATTCCGGCACTTTCATATACTGCCAACGATAAATGAGACACGCAGCAAACCATAACCATTTCTCATATCAACCACTCATGAAGCCATTTCCCTTTTGACTAATACCACAACAGATTTCCGAGACGAACCTCGATATTATCCTTCTAACAAGCTGAAATCAAATCTGTTCGTATTCATTAATGACCCCAACGATCACCTCGAATCCAACACACCACTCTGGTGATATGACACCTCAATACAGGCCTAAGCCACAACTTGCATAATACACGCACCAATAAGAAACGGTCTGAACATACTCAAATCATGAAAAATGACTCAAACGAAAGAGTTGTACCTCAAGCTCATCAGTACCATTACAACACAAGGCTGAGACCCCGTCTCACATCATAGAAATAGAACACCTAAATCTACCTCAAAAGGTCATATCTCCACGTGGCCTCACCATAATGTGCGATCTTATCCAAACACTGTTACACATGAGACACCCCAAGTCAGTATGCTCAAAATTGACAGCCACGCACAATTTGATGTCTGGAACCCAAGCAATTCATTACACCCACAGTGAAACAAATAACATATGCCACGTAAGCCTGATAGAACATAACCGACACTCCATTTATCGAGCAACATTCAATTACTCTTCCCGCTCGACTTTCACTATGAATCCCCAATAGAACTGCACCACATGTGCCCATAACCAACAAATCATAACGTCTCGCAACACCGAAAAGCAACTCAAGCTGAATACGTAGCCATATCAGCCTACCAACAAACTCATTACCAAGGAGCCTGAAGCTACTCTTTCCACTACTACAACTCCTGCCGGAGTCATACGATACGGTGCCCGGCACCAAATTAACATCGAAATCCACAACCTCGCCCGGCAACATGCCCGGCCCCAATAAACGCATCCGAAAAGTCCCTCAACGCCGAAACTGTACCAATGGTAGAAACCTCTGCACTGACATCCATCACGAAGGCCCAATTAAGAAAAGCAGTCCCTCCCAGCCATCCGCTGGTGTTTGGAATACAAACCACTATGCTAGAACATAATCCGATGCACCTCGCCACTCAACCCGTGGCATTTCCCGGCATAGGCCATAGCGCAATAGTCTAGAATAACCCAATCACTGAGACAACCAGTTTACACCCCAACATCATATCCAAAATCTAACATACCAAGAAAAGAAAGATCCATTCGGGCCTCCAAATCCCAATAGCCGCTAAACGGTGCCGATACACACGATCCAAAACCACTACGTAGTCTGTACCTGAGAACTCCCAGTCTCCAATTCCACACGAATCACCATACCTGATCCCAAATTCCACCGTATGAATACATATCACACCTCAAGTATCCACAGAAGATGTTCTAAAATTGCCCTGTGACATCACACAAACTCAGATATCAGCAGTCGATCTAACAAGAAAGTGCCACAATACTACCAAAGTATCATCAGTTTAATCACATTGCTCCTTTTCGAGACAAATACTCTCGTCAAATCACTTCCAATTAGCAGTACCATTTTCCTTGATTATCTGAGGTTACCCGTTGTCTAAGAGTTTTATGAACTTCCTTTCAGAACTGAACTGAAACCTCGAACACACAAATCTCAATCCTCCACAACATATCACATATACCATACCATCCAAGGATAGCAAGAAAACCTTTATCTCCCTTCCGAGCCCCAGACATCTACTCACTCAACTAGTCAAGAACTCTCATCGATCCCACCTAGAAGAAAAATCATTACACATCCCATGTTTCGCATGCCCATAGAAGATATATAATCTCTAAACCATGGTGAAACCCAACAAGAATTCTTCCCCAAATTCCATTTACACCAGCTAAATTGTCAGGACTGAATCCTTCTAACTAGACCAGACTACACAAGCTGTCAGAACTCAAGAGCTTTGCTGCAAAATACATGTACAAACTCATTGCCTCGAACACATGCAAAGAATTAATCACATCCTTACCATACCAAATCGGTCTTCTATCAAGATACTCCACCCATCCAAATTTCCTTCTATTCCATCATCAACTTGAAATTTCCTTTTGCTGTAGCACCACAATGCCTCGCCTAGGCTTACCACACGAGACCCAAGCATGAACCACACTGTCTGAAACCCATGAGCCAATGAATACTCTCCCTCGAATGTTCTCAAAAATACCACATCCCCAAAATAATCTACTTTGAAGAACTTCCTGCTAATCTAAATCTGTTACCTTTATTATATATTTTTTTTCCTGATACTGATGCATAGAATCTCATAATTAACATAGAAATACCATAATTCTGAACCCCTTCCAATTAAAACACAATTTCTAACCATACATGCAACTTTAAGATACCCGATTGTTCCCTGCAGACTCTTGAACACATTAGAACCATTTTCGAAAGTCGTTCTCTCTTATTCAAACTGCAAATCGCCTGACCTGACGGACAGAACACTTGTGCCTCATTGGCACTCCAATACCGCAAAATGATATCTTCATCCCATTACAACCAAGCAACTTCCTACTCTATATTCCGAGCATCTTTTGCCAATATCACTCTAAACATTCCATGATTCTCCTACTCTATAAAGCGTAATATAACCTCTATCACAACTTTTTGCTTCACTCAAGCCATCCTCGGCTCAATTTCCGTGACCAGAACTGATTCGTCAGCATGCCTCAAACCGGACCCAACATAGCACATAACCGTGCAATCAGCTAATCAACAGCAACCTCCCCAACTTGGCTCGAAGCCATATATCAAGACACACTCAACAACTCATAACAATTTTACTTTAATGATGACACAATACCATAGTGAGATTAAACTCGAATCATTTACATGTTTGTGAAAACACAGATCATCTAGTACTGTAATCCTCTGCAAATCTCACATTCATCCCCACATCAGTTGAGTCCACTCTCTTAAGCGACCCGAATTTTTAAATTTCAACACGTACCCTTCAATTACACATGAGACCTTCTAACATACACATAAGGATCATACCACTTAAGAACACTCCGCAGGAGATAACCAACCTGCTTCGCCTCAATTTAGTATTTCTGCATACCTTCCACAATCATACTCGTTACACAACCATTTAGTCTTCCTGGGTCTGAACTCATACCGCCACATGTAATGCACTTCACTCCCCAACTAGGGGACACGAAAATATTCTTCACGCGCCCATAACTCGGGCTACACCTCAAATCACAATAGGAATCGAACACTTGACAGTCCAACTATTATCCAGCGGACTTCTTCGTCACTACCCAAATCACATAGATACATCTCGCAATGCTAACATACTCATCACATGGATATCCAACACCCATTCAGGCTAATAGGGATAATACCAAACATATAAGTTCAAGACACTTGCTCACACAATCAGCACCTCGGTGCTCAAGCCATAGGCAAGATCCGGCCTCAAGTCCTCTAGACTGGCCCAACATAAACTCACGGAGATTACATCTCGCCCCTTGATCGGGGAATCACAAGCCATCAAGGCACATCTGATATGGAGCGCTCGTGCGCGCATACAAGCACGTGGAAGGAATTTCAAGAGTTTCTTTTCAAGCTAAATCAAGGACGCACGATAAGAATTTCAAGAATGTGAAGGTTTCCTAAAGGTTTTGCAGCCTCCCGAGGATAAATACAGACGTCTCTGTACCGATCCGCGAGACTCTACTAAACCTGCTCATGACTCGTGATACCTAGTAACCCAGGCTCTGATACCAACTTGTCACAACCCAAACCCCGCTCCGGTCGTGATGGTGCCTCTCGTGAAGACAAGGCTAGCCAGACCATTTCAGAACACCACTTTTAAGTAGTTAATCAGTTAAATAACTGTTCAAAATGATTTAATGAAATTAATTAATGTAATTATAACCAACACAGCCCGATCGGGGTGTCACAAGTCACGAGCATCTAGAAGGATTTTTAATACAACTACAAGGCCTGTAATACATGGATTAAAATTTAGAATCAAAGGGAAGAAATTCGGTGCTGCGAACGCTGGCAGTCACCTGGCTCAGCTACAATAACAAAATCTCTAATTAGCTGAAAACCCGCCACCGATGATCAAATACCTGCATCTACACACGAGGTGCAGGGAATAAAGTGAGTACTCCAACTCAGTGAGTAATAAAAGTAAATAACAACTGAGGAGTGAGAAATTACGTAAAGCAAACCATCATGCTATACATGAGCAGTGAAAAACCCTTTGGGAGAAAGCAGCGAAGCTGTAAAACCTTTAGAAATACCTTAGCTCAGTTTAAAACCTCTTTTGAATATGACTTTTTCAACAGTTATGCAAATGAATGAAGAAATAAATAGTGCAGATAAGCATAGAAGTTTGCCTCTCAAGCACCACACTCGGTTATTAGATAATACCAGAACAATAAGTGAATATTGCAAGAAGAAGCACAACAGCATATAATAGCAGACAAATGAAATAAGGTAAACACAACAAACAGTACCGGTACTGCTGCGGCGTGCAGCCCGATCTATATACCGCTGCGGCGTGCAGCCCGATCCGTTTAACATCGACGGTGCTCACTAGGGGTGTGTACAGACTCCGAAGGGGCTCCTACAGCCCAAGCGCAATATTAAGCCATCCCGTGGCGTCAATCAGGCTCTCGGCCTCAATATCAATATAGTACCTCTGCGGCGTGCAGCCCGATCCATAAGTATCCTCACAATACAGGCCCTCGGCCTTACTCAGTCAACAAAAATCACGTAAGCCGCTTGGGCAATTATAAAGTATGATGAATAGCCCAAAACATTTTATGAAATTATCATTTCGAGTATTTAAGGCATAATAAATTGGCTGAGTTTTAAAACAGTGGAAAATACATGGCTGAGTTCAAATATATAATTAAATCAGTGAGGAAATTTTCAACAACAATCCCCGAAGGGTTCAAATAATTGTCACGAAGCCCATGTATAGCAATGAGCCCAATTTATGATGATAACAAGTAATTTCAGTCAAATACGCTGTAAATTCATCAATCGGGATGGACCGAGTCAAAATCCCCAACGGTGCTCTACCCCACGCTCGCTATCCGGTGTGCAAGTCACCTCAATATAGCACTATGATATGCAAGTCCGGGGTTTCAAACCCTCAGAATATTATTTACAATCATTACTCCCCTCGAACCGGTGAAATCTCTAGCTCGCGACGCCTTTGCCCCTCAAATTGGCCTCCACGCGCGTCGAATCTAACCAAAATCAGAGCGAATACATCACAATATGCTAAGGGAACAATGCCCAATCGAAACAATCGAAAAATATCAAGAATCTCAAAATTTGCAAAACCCGAGCCCCGGGCCCACTTCTCGAAAATCAGAAAATTTACCCTCAATGGATTCCTCATCTCCTCACGAGTTCTTGCATACCAAGAACTCTCAAATTCGAGCTCAAATTACCCATCAAATCCCAATTTGAAATATCAAAACTCAAGCCCTAGTTCATCAATTTTAGGCTTAATTTCCATGAATTTCTAGGTGGATTTCACAATAAAAACGAGTTTTAAGTTAAAAAATCATACCTCTAATCGATTCTCCTTGAATCCCTCTCCAATTTCCTTCAAAAAGCTCACAAAAAGACCAACAATGGAGTGAATGAGCCCCAAAATCGCGAATGAAATGATACTTTTAAAACCTTCTCTGCCCAGCTCTTTTCCGCTTCTGCGGTCCCGTTTCCGCTTATGCAGGACCGCCTCTGCAACTTTTCTTCTGCTTCTGCGGAAATCCCAACTTGAGCCCCCAACCGCTTCTGCGGTTACACAATCGCATAAGTGATACCGCTTCTACGGTTACACAATCACTTCTGCGGAACCAGCGCCCAGGTCCCCTCACCGCTTCTGCGGTCGATCCTTCGCACAAGCGAGACCGCTTCTGCGGTCCAAGCTGCGCAAAAGTGAAAGAACCAGTTGCAGTATGCTCAGTGACATGAAAATTCCAAAACTCTCCGTTTAACCATTCGAACTCACCCCGAGGCCCGCGGGACCTCAACCAAAAATACCAACACCTCCCATAACATCATTCAAACTTGTTTCGATATTTAAAACACCTAAAACAACACTAGAAGCATCATTTCTCATCGAATTACAGCCTAAGTTCTTTAAAAACTTCCGAAATACGCATTTGATCACGCCCAACTCTAGTCCTAAAAAGGATAATCGGTCGCCGCAAATATAATCCGGTCTAAAAGTCCGGAGTCGAATCCCACAGAGAACTAAGGCTTAGCTGTATCTGTTTAATATCACTAAGAAGACAAGATTGAAAATAAATAAACNGACTTAGTTTCCTCTATCAATCATGAACTCTCCAGCTATCATAAATCTCTCTCAAGCAATTATGATAATTTACTAGACGCACTCTCTCAAGCTACGCTAGCTAGATTCGCATTACAGTTGTCACGACCCAATTCCCAAACTCGATCGTGATGGCGCCTCTCGTGAAGACAAGGCCAGCCAACAGAAACAACAATACCTCTTTTAACATTTACTTAGCATGAATAAGTCTAAAACATGGATAATAAAATCATAAGTGTGGAATAAATGTGATAAAACAGGGAAACCATCCCGACTCAGCCCGAAATCGGGGTGTCACAAGTCACGAGCATCTAACAAGTAGGAACAAAACTACAGGGCCAAATATACATAAAATGAAATTTGGAATCTAAAAGATAAGTCCGCTGCCGCAAACGTTGGCGGTCACCTTGCTCCGCTACAATAGAAACGCCCTCAACCAGCTCAAAACCCGCTACCGGGGGACAATACCTGCATCTGTACGCGAGGTGCAGGGAGTAAAGTGAGTACTCCAACTCAGTGAGTAATAGCAATAAATAACAACTGGAAGTAAGAATACTCGTAGAAACACTACACAGTTCTATAACCAACAGTAAAGGCAGTAAACAACAGCTAAGCAGGGAAAACAGGTGAAAATCTCTCAAAAGTTCGGCAAATTACCAAAACTGCTGCGGGGCGCAGCCCGATCCAATACTAATATATACTGCTACGGCGCGCAGCCCGATCCAATAATAATAGATATACCGCTGCGGCGCGCAGCCTGATCCAATAATAATAGTCGACTGCACTCACTGGGGTGTATGCAGACTCCAGAGGGGCTCCTACAGCCCAAGTGCTATAATACTGCGTCGTGCAGTCCGATCCACATAATATATCACTGCGGCGTGAAGTCCGATCCATATAATATACTACTGCGTCGTGCAGTCCGATCCATATAATATATCACTGCGGCGTGCAGTTCGATCCATATAATATACTACTGCAGCGTGCAGTCCGATCCATACATGTATATGTATATATTGCTGCGGCGTGCAGACCGATCCGGTGTATATCAAATATCCTCACGATTGGGTCCTTGACCCCTCTCAGTCAATATAGACTTGGCCTCTCGTGCCCACTCAGCTAAGATAGGGTATTCAACCCCAGGTATTTCTCATTTAGAGTGCAAATTACTAAGACCGGTTCATCTTCTGCTTTACAGCTAAGGACATGACTGAGTGTATGTGTTCAACAGGTAAAGTGAGGTCAATTAGCTCAACATGCTCCCTAAGGGTTCTACAGATCGGCACAAGGACCCAAACATGGAAACTAGCCCAAAATACACAGATATAAGCTCAGTCTCAGGCAAAAAGTACAATAGAGTCATCAATCGGGATGGACCAAGTCTAAATCCCTAACAGTAACGTCACCACGCTCGTCACCCGGCGCGTATTTCATCTCAACATAGCACCGCATAGTGGAAATACGGGGTTTCCAACCCTCAGAACATCATTTATAACCGTTACTCACCTCAAGCCGGCCGAAATCCTAGCTCGCCTTGCGCTTCCCTCGCAAATCAACCTCCTCGTGCGTAGAATCTGGCCAAAACCACAAGGAATATGTTATGATAAGCTAATGGGACCTGACCCAATTGAAAGAACTCGAAAAACACCCAAAAACACGAAGTTGAAAAAACTCGAGCCCCGGGCCCACATCTCGAAAAATTATAAAATTAACATCACCGGCTTCCTTATCTCGCCACGAGTTCATAC
>MU704543.1:13680-23965 GCA_026770625.1 Nicotiana glauca
TTGGAAGAGGATATTTTCAAAAGAGGTTTTAAACTGAACCAAATATTGTCTAAAGGATTTTCACGGTTTTACTATTTTCTCAAAGGGTCGTACTGTCCTATATAGCATGATGGAGTGGTTTTACGTGATTTCTTGCCGCTCAGTTATTATTTACTCTTATTACTCATTGGGTTGGAGTACACACTTTACTCCCTGCACCTCGCGTGCAGTTGCAGGTATTGTTCACCCGGAAGCGGGTTAATAGCTAATTGAAGGTATTACTACTGTAATGGGCAAGGTGATCGCCAGCGTTCGCGGCACCGGACTTCATCTTTTGATTCCAGATTTTATTCTATATATTATTATTGGCCCAGTAGTTGTGTTCAGTCTTCTTTAGATGCTCGTGACTTGTGACACCCCGGTCGGGTTGTGTTGGGTTGTAATTAACGGTTTTAATGCCATTAAGTTGTATTTTCTATACATTATGTTTAATAATTATTAAAGAGACGAATTTGGGTTAGTTGGCTGGCCTTGTCTTCACGAGAGGCGCCATCACGATCGGGTATGGGAATTAGGTCGTGACAATTTGGTATCAGAGCCTAGGTTACTAGGTATCACGATTCATGAGCAGGTTTAGTAGAGTCTCGCGGATCGGTACGGAGACGTCTTTATTTATCCTTGAGAGGCTGCAGAACTTTTAGGAAAACTTCACATCCTTGGAATTCTTATCGTGCGTACTTGATTCAGCTTGAGATATAACTCTTGAAATTCCTTCCACACGTCTGTATGCGCATGTGGGCTCAGTATTGTATGTGCCTTGATGGCTTGTATTTTCCCGATCAAGGGGCAAGATGTGATCTCCGCGAGTTTGATGTTGGGCTAGTCTGGAGGACTTGATGCCGGATCTTGCCTAGGGCTTGAGCACTGAGGTGCTAATCGTGTGAGCAAGTGTTTTGAACTTATATGTTCAGTATTGTCCTTATTAGCCGGAATATCGGTTGGATATCCATGTGATGAGTATGTTAGTGCTGCGAGTTGTATTTATATGACTTGGTAGTAACAAAGAAGTCTGCTGGATAATAGACGAACTGGTAAGTGATTCGTTTCCTATTGTGATCTGTTGTGTAGCCCGAGTTATGGGCGCGTGAAGAATATTTTTGTATCTCTTAGTTGGAAAGTAATGTGCAATACTTGTGGCGGTATGAGTTTAGACTCAGGAAGACTAAATGACTGTATAACGTATATATATATCACTACTAGAAAATAGTTGTTTTGTGACTGCCAAAACGATTGCAATGCAGTAAGAAAAATGCTAATTTCCGACTACATTCCGACCGAAATAGCGTAGTCGCAAAATAGCTGGTCTAAAAAGTTTAGCGACCGAATCGGTCGGTAATTTGCGACTACAGCAGTCGCAAAATCAAAAAATAAAACGACTAACAAATGACGCCAACCGTCCGACTGTCGCGGTCGCAAACTTTCCGACTGACGCGGTCGCAACTAATTTAATTTAAAGTTTAATTTTAAATTAACGTTCCCACTACTTCGGTCGCAAATGGTATATATAATTATAATAATATTTAATTTGATTTGATTTTCCACTACTGTGGTCGCAAATCTGGAAATTTTTTACCAAATTCCAGCTTTTTTAAAGAAATACCACCTACCAATTCAAATATACAACAACCAATTAATCTACCATGCTAACTAATCAATCCACCATTGCAACTAATCAAATCCATAAAATGCAAAATATTAATATTTGTAAATAAAACATCCAAAAAGAGTTAAACATTCTGGGATCATTCAATCTAGCCTAAAATGTTACAATCATAGTCAAGTGTAAATATTACCAAGTCTAAACATCCAACTACAATAAATAATAATGTCTCAAACATCAATAACCATAACAAACTAAAACTCACTATCCCCGCCATCGTTGCCATTCGAAGGAGCAAATGGACGTCCGCTCATAAATTTCTCCACTAAACTCTGCAATTTGTTAAAATTTGCGCGATCTTCTTTTCATTCCTCCTTCAATTCTTCAACTTCTTTTCGTAATGCTTCCACCTCTTCGTGATCTTACGAATAACTCGCATCACCAGACAACAATGTCATAGAACGACCTACAGAATATTGTGATCCAAGACCTTAGGTTCTACCTTTCTTTACGCCACCAACCACCTGCGTCCATATTGAAGCTACATCATTGAGTGACACTTGAGTTGAGATACCATCCTTGGAATCGGGTTGAATTTGACGCCATTCCTCAAAACGTTGCTGATAGGCTTCCTGAAATTAAAATGGAGTCAAAGCGATACGTGAAGAAATTAAAATGTACGCTTCACAGTTTTCTGATGAAGCATGTATCTATAAAAATACAAACACACACATAAACAAGGAAATGGTGCAAGGTAAAAATTGGATAGAGACTCTAGAGAAACTGAGCAGAATATCCCCAACAAAAGAAGAAGAATCAGAAATTCTTGCATTTGAAGGAGACCCTACAAGGCTAGCTGATGCTGAATATTTCCTCTTCCATATCCTCAAAGTTGTTCCATCCGCCTTTACTCGTTTCAATGCCATGCTTTTTAGAGCAAATTATGGCGCTGAAATTCTACACCAGAAAGAGTACTTACAGACACTAGAATTAGCTTGCAAGGAGATTAAAACTCAAAGATTATTCTTGAAACTTTTGGAAGCCATTCTGAAAGTGGGGAATAGAATGAATGCTGGAACTTCTAGAGGAAATGCACAAGCATTTAAGCATACTGCACTAAGGAAGCTCTCTGATGTGAAAAGTATGGATGGTAAGACAACATTGCTTCACTTTGTTGTGCAAGAAGTAGTCAGAGCAGAGGGCAAACGTTGTGTGATTAAGATTTATTTTCAGAAGAGGGGGTTTCAACAGTCTCTCATTTAACCAACATATATATTTTATCATTATATTAGCAAAACAAGAAAAAAAACTATCAAAAACCTAGTCATGAAAGGCTTCTAAAAACAGAGAGCGCACAAACTTCAACATAAATTCGATATATGAACATACCAACTTCATGACAGCTGAACACAATGAAAAACCAATACAATTCTGAGACTTGAAAATGCTTCAAAAGTACAACTTAACATACTTATATACTGCTTGTGCTAGATATAATTTGGCATATTATAGTTGCAATACTTAAATTATATTACAAGACAAGCTAAGGATGGACTCTTTCTTTAAAATTTTAAAAAATAGACTTAGTTGAAGCTCACTGTATCAGAATCTAACAATATAATTAACCTATTGCAAATATCAAAATTCAAATTTAAAGAGCCACCATGTAACCCTTTATCAATTTGCCTGCTGTCTATATAACATGGAAATTAAGAAGAAAATGAGAAAAGTACTTTCAGTAAAGCAAAAAAGTAGAAGAAGACAGGCTTTTATACTTTTTTACTATCAGTAAAGCAAAGAAAATCACAGTCAGATAGGCTTTTATTTAAATCATTAACAATGAACAAAGTAGAGGCACAATTACTTCTTCGCCAGTAATTTTCACGATACAGTAAACAGAAAAATTAAAAGCTACTGTACTGTCAATATATTAATAAACAACTGAAACAGGAATACATAGATTAGTAGGTTATTTCTACTTACAGTGACAAAACACAAACGACCCTATCTAGGACATGCTAAGCTCCGAACAAAGCGATTGATTTAACTTCTTTACACCCTCAACAACAATATACCCGGTATAATCCCACAAGTGAGGTTGGGAGGACAGTGCATACGAAGACCTTATCCCTACCTCATGAGGTAAAGAGGCCATTAAGAAAAAGCAAAATCCTGCATTCACCAGTACAAGTACTGCATTCCGCCCCTAATTACCCAGACTTGGTCATTGACATAAAAATATCTTCTCATAGACAACTCAATCAGAATATCAAAAGAGTAACAAGGAGAAAAACAATACAAACAACCACATTCTTCCAAGAAAATGAATTTAGCAAAAAAGTATGACATGCTATTATAAGGAAGACAGAATCCACTGAAAAAAAGAAAGAAAAAAGAAAGAAAACAAACAGAGCTAGCTATGGATGGACTGGTTTAAGAGAATGGAAATAAAGGAAAAGAATGAACAAAATAGATTGTTGCATTTTTAAATTGTGTAAGGTCGTTGTCTTATGACTAAAAGAATCATCAACCCCAACAAATTAAAGAATAAGAAGAAAAAATAAGAAGAGACAAAAAAGAAATAGAAGGATCTTACATATACTCTTGCAGCACGCGGCTCGATTTCAACATATTTTGTGGCCATCCTATAATATTCAAGATTTCAACAACCATTATATGTTATATATCAATAGTATGTGCCCTATGCAAATGAATTATCAAAAATTGTTTGTGGAGACATAGATCATGACTTAAGATATATATAGCAAAGGTGATTCTAAAATTGTTTTAGAGTTCTTTCACTTTTCTGAATTACTCTTGTTAGATATCCTACTTGTACCACTGGTCCTCACTAGGAAAGAAATAGTGCACATGTTCACATGGAAAACTAAGTCCAATCAGTGCAGGATTGCGCAAATTACTGAAACAAGTCCCACAAGCCCCAACCCCTTACACCAAATCAGGCGGACATCTATTTTTCTTAGCATCCTTTCTTTGCAAAGACTACTATATGTATCTAAACCCCAAGAAGTTAACCGGCCATATGCTATTCTTCAGACTTTGACATCTAAAGAGAGCAGAAAGCATTGAAGAAAGAGAAGGAAAATATGCATGCTAATTTTTATCTTCATCCTCATGCAAGCTCTTGCTAAAACAAGGTAAATTTGGTATACTAAAACAGAGAACTAAATCTACTTAAGAAGGGTTCACCTAGATAAAAATACATGTTGTGATTGGGAAAACCAGAATTTTTTTTTCGTTGTGAAGTCAATAAAACTTGTTGCAGATATCAAAAGATTACATTCTTAGAACTACAATACAAGGAAAGACAATGCGTAAGATTATTTTCTACTTTTCTCTGGTGTTATATTGTCCTATTCCTACCAATAGTCATGCATAATGGATAGTTGATACATCATCTTTAGATTAAACAAAGGCATGTGAAAAAAACTCTACTTCTTACTCCACTAGAGGGCATTTCATGCAGATAACTATAATTCCTTTAATCACTTTACCTGAATGTTTATACTCAAACTCTTATATTTGGGAAAGAATTGCTATACAGAGAGAAAGAAAGTAGGAGAGAGAGGATTTAGGTGTATTGAAAAGCAGAGCTCTTCAACAAACGCTACTCAAGATCTTAAACTATCTGCCCATGTTTGTTTAAAACGTTACTCTTTATGGACTATTACATTCTTGACCTATTTTTATTTCTACTTAAGTTCTGGAGTTGTCCGTTTCTTTGTTCTTTTGTTCAACAATAAAGATGTTTTACTATCCCTGACAAAAATGCATTCTTTAGCATACAGAAGTAAGAAGAAGAGGTACATTTAATATGGACATAAAATATTGATACAATTTGAATGTGAGCTCTTTTGGTCTTAGCTCCCATACTTTAACAAGTTATCCACTTGGAAAGGCTTCATAGCTAGGTCTCCATTTCTTTTGCCATGTAAATATGGTGCTGGACCAGGAATCAGTTGACCTATACAGAATTTTCAGAAGTTTGGTTCCTTTAGAGCTACCAAGTAGGGTTAATCATATTCCTGGAAAATTTATTGCAGCATGTAGAATCTTAATTTCCATCTGGTGAAGATATCTCACAATTTCTACGCAGATAACACATTGCCTCTATATTGGTGTCCATATATTGTCTTTCATTTAACTTAGAAAATATACCTAATGACATGATATCTATGTGATATATCCAAACATGTGCAAATAATAAAGATCGAGAGACACAAAAATATCGCTTAAAGCCCCTTAGGAATAATTTATTAACTGATTCCTATAGCCTTATAGATCAGTTGGTATTGCATATGTTAATGCGATCCCTTAGTCCTAAACATGAGAGCTGCTAGTTCTCCAGGAAATCACAAAAGAGCTACAGGCAAACATGAATTAACACACTCACATATGGATTCTTGGTTATTAGTTTCTACGGACATATTTTAATTAGACCAAAGAACTCAAACAGGATGGAGATTGCAGCACATATGAAGATTTGAAGGCACCTGCTATACTCTTTTGCTCGGTTGAAACGAATTTCAAGCACAGGTATGGTGGAAGCTGTGCTTTTTCTAGGTTTGCCTCTCTCCACCTTTGCCTCGTCCGCTCGTTTGCCTCTGTCAGCCGCTGAGATGGAATTGAAGATATCGAAAGAGAGAGAGAGGAGGGAAATTGGGGAAATAGGGGCCGCACAAATTGGGGAAATAGGTTTTGGCCTGAAATATTAAATTTAAATTTGTGACTACCGTGGTCGCAAACCCGCTTACATATTCTTTTACCATTTTAATTTTAACTTAGCGACCGACGTAGTAGCCTTTTTGGTCAACTGATATTTTTGACTTTTTATTCTCTGACTGAATCGGTCGCAAAAGTGAAGACGGGAAATTGGCTTGCTATTTTCACACTGCTTTCGTCGGAATAATAGTTTAATTTTTTTTAAAGAAAAGGTGATAAAAATTCAGATCTGTTTCCGACTACAGTAGTCACAAAAGTAGTCCCATTAGCGACTACTTTGTTTTCAGTCAGAAATTTCAGTCACTAATTAATATTTTTCTAGTAGTGATAATGGTAGAAGGTGTGCTGAAATACTAAATTAAGGTGAAGCAGGTGGGTTATCTCCCGCGGAGTGTTCTTGAGTGGTATGATCCTTATGTGTCTGTTAGAAGATCCCATGTGTAATTGAAAGGTACGTGTTGTAATTTAAAAATTTGGGTCGTTTAAGAGAGTGGACTTAGCTTATGTGGGGATGAATGCGAGGTTCGCAGAGGATTTATAGTACCAGATGATCTGTGTTTTCATAAACTAGTAGATGATTTGAGTTTAATCTTACTATAATATTGCGGCATCATTAGAGTAAAAGTACTATGGGTTATTGAATGTGCACTGATAGATGGCTTCGAGCCAAGTTGGGGAGGTTGCTGTTGATTAGCTGATCGCACGGTTGTGTGCTATGTTGGTTCCATGTCGAGGTATACTGGCAGATCAGTCCTGGTTGCAGAAAATGAGCCAAGGATGGCACGAGTGAAGCAAAATTTTGATAAAGGTTATATGGTGCTTCGTAGATGTGAGGAAATAATAGGATGTCTTGAGCTATTGTTGATAAAGAATGCTCAGTGTATAAAGAAAGAAGATGTTTGTTTGTATTGGAATGAGATCATATCCCGCGATATCAGAGTTCTAATAAGTCACGAGTGGTTCTATTCATTGAGTCAGGTAATTTGCAGTTTGAATAAGAGTGAATGACTTTCGAGAATGATTCTAATGTGTTCAAGATTTTACATGTAACGATCAGGTGTTTTAAGGTTGTGTATGTAGTTAGAGACTGTGTTTTCATTGGAAAATGTCAAGCTTGTGGTATTTTATGTTAATTATGGGATTCTATGCATCAGTATTGGAAAAGTAATGGTAACGAATTCAGATTCGCAGGAAGTTCTTCAAAGTAAAGTATTCTGGAATGTGGTATTTCTGGAAGAATTTGAGGGAGTATCTGATGGCCTATGGGTCTTAGACAGTGTGGACTTATGTTCGAGTCTCGTGTGGTAAGCCTGGATTGAGGCATTGTGATGCTACAGCAAGTAAGAATATCAAGTTGATGATGAATCAGAAGAGAATTTGATAGACGGAATAGCTTGATAATAGACTGAATCAGCATGGTGAGGGTATGATTAATTCTTCGTATGTGTTCGAGGTAATGAGCTTTTACAGGTATTGTTTTACTCATTACAGGTATTGTGCAACAAAACTTTTGAGTCCTGACAGCTTGCTTAGCTCGGTTAGTATAGAAGGATTTAGTCTTGACAGTATAGCCTGTGCAAATGGAATTGGGAGAGAATTCTTGTTGGGTTTCACCGTAGAGATGAATATATTTTCTATGGGCGTGCGAGGCATGGAATGAGAAATGATGTCTCCTCGAGATGGGATTGATGGAGAGTTCTTGACTAGTAGTATACGTAGATGTTTGTGGTTAGGGAAGAAGATGGAGCTCTCATGTTATACTAGTGCGGTGTAGTATGTGTGATGTGTTGTGGAGGATTGGGGTTTGTGTGTGTAAGGTTCGGTTCAGTTTGGAATGGGAAGTCATTAAATTCTTAAGCAGCACGGGCAGCTGCAGGTGATTTAAGAATCGATCTTCAGATGATTAAGGAAAGTGGTACTGCTATTCTAGTTATTTGATGGGGGTATATGTTCAGAAAAAGGGGAAGGTGATGTAAACTGATAATACTTCGGTGGTATTGTGGCCTTTTCTTGTTGGATCGACTGTGGATATTTGAGTTTGTTGATGGCACAGGGAAATTTTAGAATATCTCTCGTGGAATAAATGTGTACTTGATGTGTGATATGTATTCATACGGCAGAATTTGGGATCAGGTATAGTGATTCGTGTGCTATATGGAGTTGGAGACTGGGAGTTCTCAGGTACAGACTATGTGGTGGTTGTGGATCGTGTGTATCGGCACCGTTTAACAACTATTGGGATTTGGAGTCTCGAGTGGATCTTTCTTTGATTGGTGTATTAGATTGTGGATATGATGTTGGGGTGTAGACTGATTGTCTCATTGTTGGGTCATTCTAGACTATTGTGCTATGGGTTAGGTCGGAAAATGCCACAGGTTGCGTGGCGAGGTGCATCGGATTGTGTTCTAGCGAAGTGGTTTGTATCCCAAAGACCAGCAGACGGCTGGGAAGGATTGCTTTTCTTAATTGGGCCTTCGTGGCGGATGTCAGTGTAGAGGTTCTACCATTGATTCAGTTCTAGTATTGAGGGACACCTTTCGGATGCGTTCCTTGTGGCCGGGCGAGATTGTGGATTTCGGTATTGAATTGGCGTCGGGTACCGTATCGTACGGCTCCAGCATGAGTTATAATAGTGGGAGGAGCAGCTTCAGGGTTCTTGGTAATGAGTTTGTTGGTAAGCTGATTGGATACGTGTTTAACTTGAGTCGGCTTGGTTGGCCCCGAATTGTATTGATGAAGGATAGGTTGATTCGATCGTTATTGAACCTGCTAGTGATCTGGGGAGATCTATGAGTTGCTTTTTCTGTGCTATGAGGCGTTATGATTTTCGGACTGTGGCCCATATAGTGCGTTGCTATCGAGATTCATAGTGGAAGTTGAGTTTTGTAGCTTACAACGCTATAAGTAGATATCATTGTGCACTCAGTATGCTTACTACGGATACTCGGTATTTTGTTATAATGAGAAAATTTGGCTCGATGTGCATCTCCCTATGTGAGATATTTGTGTGGATCGGGTGGCACGCCGCCACGGGTATGTTATCTGGATCGGGTTGAATGCCGCAACAGTGTGATGTTGAGAATAGTTTCCATATGTTACATTGTATGCCTTGCTTCCTGGTTTCTGAGGAAAGTCCGTATTGGGTGTTGCTCGGCGAATAGCGCATCGGTTGTGTCCTTTCAGTATTGAATGGTGTATATTACTTGTTTCACCGTGGGTGTGATGGATTTCTTAGTTTCAGACATCAATCTGTGCGTGGCTGTCTATTTTGAGCATGGTGACTTGAGGTGCTTCATATGTAACAGTGTTTGGATGTGATCGCGCGTTGTGGCAAGGCCACGTGAAGTGATGACCTTTCGAGGAGGATTTAGGTACTCTATTTCTATGATGTGAGATGGGGTCTCTGTCGCGACCCGGATTTATCCCACCATCGGGCGTGGTGATGGCGCCTACTAACGGAGCTAGGCCATCCAAATATTATACATTCTCTATCAACATCACCAATAAAATATACTGTCAAGAAACAATTAATAAATGTGGAAGACTTTTAAGTTTAATAAGATAATATAAGAATGCGGAATTTCAAAAACACATCACTACCCCAAAACCTGGTGTCACTAGCTCACGGACTACTATAGAATACTACAACCAATCTGAATGAATAAAAATACATAAGTCTGTTTCGGAACAATGAAAACAAACTGAAATAAAGGAAAGGGACTTCGGCCTGCGAACGCCAGCTAGGCTACCTCGAAGAGTCCCCGGGCTGATGATATCTCCTGAAATAAATATCATACTGCTGCTGTCCGAAATCTGCTCCTGGATCTATGCACAAAAAAATACACAGAGTGTAGTATCAGCACAACCGACCCCATGTGCTGGTAAGTGCCTGGCCTAACCCCA
>MU704545.1:0-34960 GCA_026770625.1 Nicotiana glauca
AAACTTTGACACATATTATATACTCAAACAAGTATTCCACAGGGGAAGCCAAAATTGATTACTGATAATAAAAAAGAAATCAAAAGATAAAGAAAAGAACAGAACAAAATATGCGAGAAACAAGCAAATATCAAACAAACACATTCATAACAGAAACAAAACAAAAAATAAAAGGAAAAGATTATGGAAACTTATCTAGGGTTCTTTGGCCTGCTCCAATCACGCTTGAGCCAAATTTCTTGAATCCTTTAGGATTTATGATCCGTAACATCCCTAATGGCGTGTTTTCCAAAAGAAAACACATATTATGGGTGTTACGGTCAATGAATCCCCAAAGATTAGCCTGGGTTCTTGACAGGAAAATCTTGTAATTAAAATTTGAGGAGTTATGGTGAGATTTGAGGAATATGGCTTGGGTATTTGGGATGAGAAGGTTAAGGCGAGTTTACGGTGTAAATTCGGGGTTATTTGGGGTAAGTGTCATTTGCCGGCGGTAGGGTTCCGGCGAGACAAATATTGATATTCGAAGAGATGGGTTAATGTTCGGAGGAAACTGAGTAGAGGGGTGAGTAGAGGATGGGAAGGGGACTATGTGGTGTTAAATTGGTCAGGTTTGGTGTAGGAGGCATTTCCCGCCGGCGAGGGATTCCGGCGAGATTAGGGTTGTGAAGAAGGAGACGTTACGGGTTTATTTTTCTATTTTTCTGATTTAATTAAATCAATCCGACCCTTTAGTATTTAATCGTGATCACTTGTGGACCATTAGATTGAATTACTGGACGGACATGATTAAAAATGAGAACGACGTCGTTTGGCTAATTTGGCAACTGGACCGGACTTTGGGGAGATTGGGTCTGGCTTGGGGCGTGTTTGGGCTAGGGGTTCAGGGGTAATCAGCCCAATTCCTTGTATTTTGTTTTGTTTAATTATCTTTGTTTTCAATTTGTATTTTGTATTTTTGTATTTTTCTGATTTATTTTATATTATTTTTTTTGATTTTATAAAACTGTGAGATTAAACTACAATTAAACTAAAACTAATTAAGGCCTAAAATCTACTTAATAACTATTTTATAGCAATTTTCAATTAAAACAATAAAATACTAAAGTGAACTAATTTTTGTGATTTTCTTTAAATTTCTAAAATGAATTAATACCTACTTAATACTAAAAATGTGAAATTAAATTACTAATGTAAATGCATATTTTTGTATTATTTTTAATATGAATTATTATGCAACCAATTAACACAGAAACGCAACAAATATCAGAAAATGACACAAAAATACACAACATTGTAAAAATAAAGAAAAATCATTTTGTTTGGATTTTTGGGAATAATTTGCTTAGGGCAAAAATCACGTGCTCACACTGGTCGAACAAATCATCAATCCTTGGCAGCGGATACTTATTCTTGATCGTTACCTTGTTCAATTGCCGGTAATCAATACACATTCTCATTGACCCATCCTTCTTCTTGACAAATAACACTGGCGCACCCCAAGGTGAAACACTGGGTCTAATTAAACCCTTCTCAAGAAAATCCTGCAACTTGTCCTTTAACTCTTTCAACTCTGGTGGGGCCATACGATATGGTGGGATAGAAATGGGCTGAGTGCCCGAAGCCACATCAATGCAAAAATTAATATCCTTGTCGAGCGGCATGCCCAGAAAGTCTGAAGGGAAAACATTAGGAAGCTCCCGAGCAAGGGCACAGAATTAATAGAAGGGACCTCAGCACTGAAATCGCGAACATAAGCCAAGTAGGCCAAAAACCCCTTCTCGACCATACGCCGAGCCTTCACATATGAGATAACACTATGGTTAGAATGACCTGGAGTTCCTCTCCACTCTAAGCAAGGCATACCCGGCAAAGCTAAGGTCATAGTCTTGGCATAACAGTCCAAGATAGCGTGGTAAGGTGATAACCAGTCCATCCCTAATATAATGTCAAATTCAACCATGTCTAAAAGACAAATATACACGTCTCAAAACCCCCAATCACCACAACACAAGAACGATGGACTCAGTCGACCATAATAGAATCACCCACCAGTGTAGACACATAAACAGGAACACCCAATGCATCACTAGGCATGACCAAGTACGGGGAAAAATAAGATGACACATACGAATACGTAGACCCCAGATCAAACAACACTGAAGCATCTCTATCACCAACCAGAATCGTAACTGTAATAACTGCATTTGAAGCCTCTGCCTCGGGCCTGGCCTGAAGAGCATAGCATCGGGGCTAGGCCCCACCACTCTGATCTACCTCTCTGGGACGGACTGCTGCTGGCTGGCCTCCACCTCTGGCGGTGTGAGCTCCACCTCTATGACCTCTACCTCCACCTCTAGCACATCTACCCTCGTCTCTAGCTGGCTGGGTGGCTTGTGGAACATCTGGTGCCTGAATCATAGGACAGGGACCCTGCTACTGCGACCGAGTGCCACCTAACCTCGGACAAGCCCTCCTGATGTGACCATACTCACCACAATCATAACATCCAGCCGAATACTGAGGCTGAGGAAACAGAGGCTGACCCTGGCGGCCAGAATTACCACCTCGGAAGCTCTGGAGCGGCGGTGTACTGATAGGAGCTGATGGTGCACTGTAGGACTGCTGATCAGAATACTGCCTGCAAAATCCATGGCCACCTGATGCACCGTGAGAAACCTGGAGCACCGACTGGAAGGGCATATAAGGATGACCACTATCATACGAATCTCTGCCTCGAGAGAAGGAACCACTAAATCAACCTGACTGACGGGGTCTCTTGTCTGCCCTATGACTACCCCTGTAACAATACCATCTCAATCCTCTAGGCCACATTGGCTGCCTCCTGAAAAGATATCTCGCTCCCAGCCTCTCTAGCATTCTGGAGACGAATAGGCTGAATGAGTCCATCAATAAACTGTCTCAGTCTCTCCCTCTCAGTGAGAAGTATAATAAGATCATGGCGAGCCAAATAAATAAACCTGGTCTCGTACTGGGTGACTAACATGGATCCCTGCTGGAGGTGCTAGAACTGACTCCGCTAGGCCTCTCACTGAGTAATAGGGAGAAACTTCTCTAGAAATAGTTGTGTGAACTGCTCCCATGTCAAAGCTGGTGATCCTGCTGCCCTGGCTAAGCAATAATCCCTCCAGCAAGTGTTGGTGGATCCAGACAAGCGAAATGTAGCGAAATCAACCCTATTGGTCTCGACAATACACATGTTCCGAAGAACCTCGTGGCAACTGTCCAAATAATCTTGAGGATCATCGGTAGATGCACCACTGAAGGTAGTAGTGAAAAGCTTGGTTTAACCTATCCAATCTCCATAAAGCATCGGCAGACATAACTACTCCATCACCGGCCTGGGCTACCACACCCGACTGAGCTGCTTCAATAAGCTGAACCGCTGGAGTCTGAATCTGGGGAGCTACCGGCTCCGGAGCATGAGTAGCAGGAGTCTGCGCCCCTCCTCTAGCCTGAGAAGTGGCTGGTGCTACAAGAAGCAAACCTGATCGAGTGACACTCTCCTTGAGGCCCACCAATCGGACCAGAGCATCCTGAAGAACTAGGCTAGCAAGAAACCCCTCTAGGACCTGAGTTGGGCCCACCGGAACTGCTGGGGCCAGAACCTCCTCATCAAAATCAACATGAGGATCCGCCACTGGTGCTGCTGCTCGGGGCTGAGCTCTGCCCCTAGTGGGAGCTTCCTGGAGCTCGGAATACTGATCGGTAGATGAGGAAGCGCGTGTTCTTGCCATCTGCGAAAGAACAGAGTAAAATTAAATCAGCATTGAGAAACCAAACCGCACGACAAGAAAGAACAAATGTGAAATTTTTCCTAACTTTGTAGCCTCTGGGGATAAATACAGACGTCTCCATACCGATCCCTCAGACTCTACTAAGCTTGTCTGTGAGTTGTGAGACTTATGTAACCTAGAGCTCTGATACCAACTTGTCACGATTCAAAATTCCCACCCTTAGGAGTCGTAGTGGCGCCTACTCGTGGAAGCTAGGCAAACCAAGAACCTTTGCAAACATTAACCCATCTCGTTTTATACATGATTAAACAATTAAGTTATCGATGAATAAGTAATTAAAAGACAACAAAAATTAAACTTTAGCGGAAGTATGAACTGAACATAGAAATAGCATCTAGAAAACTAAATATAAGTCTCTACCCAGCACCTGGTGTCACAACCATACACGGACTGTCTAGGATTACTACAAATAAGAGTTTGAAATAAAGGACATAGTCTGTCTCGAATACAAAAGGAAATAGATCATAAATAAAAATAGAGGAGATGTCGGGCCTGCGGACACCTGCAGGACTACCTCAGAAATCTCACGGACTGAAGACTAGCTCCGGAGCTACTGCTGCACACCGTATGTTGCTCCGGTATCTGGATCTATGCAAAAGAGCACAGAGTGTAGTATTAGCACAACCGACCCCATGCGCTGGTAAGTGTCTGGCCTAACCCCGGCAGAGTAGTGACGAGGCTAACACCAGAATTCAGATAAACTTGTACAGATATATAATATATTGTAGAGAAGTAAACAAGTAATGAGTAGTAAAAAGGGAGGGGGTACATGCCTCGAGGAAACAGTTCAACTTAGCAGAAACTGAATAAATATGAAGGAACAATACGATGTCTAAAACAATATGATATCACTACTGTTGCGGCGCGCTACCCGATCCGTACGTGTGTGTGTGTGTGTGTGTATATATATATATATATATGAAACTTTTGCGGCGTGCAACCCGATCCAATAAATGTAATATATCTGTTGCGGCGTGCAACCTGATCCAATATAATATATGTTGCGGCGTGCTACCCGATCCAGTATAATATCTGTTGCGGCGTGCAACCTGATCCGATATAATATATGTTGCAGCGTACAACCCGATCCATATGTGTATACATTAATAGAAATGTTGCGGCATGCAACCCGTCTCGATAAAATAGCTTACAGTAATCGTAACTACAAATCTCGGCAGGGGATTAATCATAAAATAATCTATCCCGACAAGGGAACTCAACAGTTCAAGTATACTCATCCCGGCAAGGGGGAACCAGCTATAACCAATCTCAACTCAACTTCTATCACTTCTATCATCACCATTTCTAACTCATAATTAACTTCCACGAAAATAAGCTAAGCATTTGCTCAATATCACAGATCTACTCACTATCTCAACCATAGTATTATTCAAGAATACAACATATGTCAATTTAAGACTTACTGTCATGCTCAACACCGACGTATAGACACTGGTCACCATGCCTATACATCGTACTCCACAAGAAACACATAGCAATTATGACTCGATTCCTAATCCCTCAAGATAATGTTAAACCGAACACTTACCTCGAATTTCCATGGCCAACCCTTTGCTTTCGAATTTGGCTCCAATACAATAGTATCTATACATAATTGACTTAATAATATCAATAAATGCGACATAATCCAATTCCAATGCTTAATAAATCATTCTTTTCAAAAATTAACCCCGGGCCCACTTGGTCGAAACTTGAGGTTCGGGCCAAAATAAATTCACCCATTCATCCACGAGCCCAAATATATAATATATTTCCAAATTCGATCCCAAAATAAGGTCTAAATCAAGAAAAAATCAAAAGCCCTACCTTTACCCAAATACCCAATTTTCTGCCTTAAATTACATGTTCTAGGCATAGGATTTCAATAGATGTTGATGACAAAGGAAGAAACTAGTTCGAAATTACTTACCTCAAGAGATTGTGGTGAAAGAGTGCTTCAAAAATCGCCTTAGAACTTTGGAGAAGAAAGAGTTTGAGAAATTTTGTAAAAATCCCATTTGCATTCTATTTTTGGAAGTTAAAATAACTGGGAGGATTTGTTCATCGCGTTCGCGATAAGCTCACCGTATTCGCGATGAGTTAGGCTAGGCAAACCTTTACGTTCGTGGAAGTTGGCTCGCGTTCGCGGAGCTTTGGCTCCTCAAGACTACGCGTTCGCGGACATGATGTCGCATTTGCGATACACAAAGTAGTGACCCACCCCTTGTACCCTACGCGTTCGCGAATGTAGGGCCGCATTTGCGAAATTCTTCCCCCTCCTCTTCGGGTTCGCGTCCCAAAGCTCGCATTCATGATGAAGAAACTGGGCTCCTGGGAAACTTGCCTTACGTGTTCGCGAGTGATACCACGCGAACGCAAAGGGCAAATTCCCTGTGCACAACAACAGAAAATCTGCAACACTCTTTAAGGCCAAAAACCACTTCGAAACACTCCCGAGCCCTCAGGGCTCCTAACCAAACATATGCACTGACTCCATAACATCATACAAACTTAAACGTGCGATCAAATCGCCAAAATAACATAAAAACAATGAATCAAACCTCAAAATCAAGAGTTTTTCCTCAAACTTCATTAAGTTCCAAATTTAGGATTTTAAGTCTGAATCATGCCAAACGAAGTCCATTTTCAACCAAATTTCACAAGAATGACTTAAATGATATATAAGACCTGTACCGGGCGCTGAAACCAAAATACAGCCCCGATACCATAGCTTTTTAATCAAATTTTATTTCAAATTTCCTTAAACATTTTCAAAAAACAATTTCACTTAAAAATTCATTACTCGGGCTCAGGACCTCGAAATTCGATTCCGGGCATACATCCGAGTCCCATATTTATTTACGGACCCTCCGGGACCGTTGAATCACGGTTCCGGATCCGTTTACCCAAATTGTTGACCAAAGTCATATTTATTCATTTTAATATCAAAATTTAGCATTTTTCACAGAATTTTATCTTTAAGCTTTCTAGCTATGTGCCTAGACTGTGCACACGAATCGAGGTGACTCTAAATGAGGTTTTCAAGGCCTCGGAAGCACAAAATTCATTTAAAACAGATGATGACCCTTTGGGTCGTCACATATCTCCAAAAATTATTTCTTGCAACCAAGACACTATTTATATTCCCTAAAATAATACTCAATCTTTGGAAGAATTACTAAACAAGAATTCTTTGCCATTTTCTTATAAAAAATTGTACGCTTTTCATCAAGTAAAGGCTCATGATAAGGATCTTGTGGAACTAGGCTCTCTTAAGATCGTGCGAAAGAGTTTTTCTTTATCGAGAAAATTGGCATGACTATTTCTATAAGTAATAGAATGTATGAAGTGGGCCCGAGAAAAAGAAAAAAATTGACTTTTTAAGGTAATTATATGTCGTCGCCCCCCATGTTAGAACTCTCTTTAACCGAAATCTTTTTGGCTAACCCTTTTTTTAATCAATTAAATCGTAAGTTGCATCCTCAGCTTCTGGACGGGTTCGAGAGCTTGGTTCGGTGCTCAAGTTTTTAAAGAAAAAATAGGAAACTTACACAAATGTCCCAAATAAATCTCAACTTACCAACCTCTAGCCATTAGTCATAGACTTACCAAAACTAGCCAATAAAAATTGAAAAAATAAATAATAGGGTTCTTTCTATCAAAGAATCACATGCAAAAATTTTCTTCCATATTTTTAAGCGTGATTAACAACATTAGATACAAGACGGAAAGGAAATTTCATGGACGAGGTAGCAAATAAGGTGATAAAGTACAAAAATCTATACAATATTTCAAAAATCTAAATAAAAAAGGAAATTTTTGAATGGGTATAGTTGAAATCCATTGAAAATATATAGATAAGTCAATATACAAAATTTGAGGAAGATTGGAGGTGATTTGGACTGGTTTTGTATCAAAATTCGTATTTAATATCGAGTTCAAAAAATTCTTCTGCGACACATGTATCACACACATATATTTCACAAACAAGTATACATGGATATACATGTGATGCACAATTGATACAAATATGATACATATGTGATACAAAAATGATACACATCGTGATACACATATCATTTTCTTTCATGTTCAACTTTTACTTCGAATTTTCAATTCAAACCACCTCAGAACTTCACCAAATCATCCCAAAGCTCAGATTCAATCTCCTTAAGTTATACCCAATCTATTCTAATAATACCCACTCAAAACAAAGCAAAAATTTGATATTGCTACAAATAGCTAATTGGCTAATTTGGCTAATATTAGTAATATTTTATCAATTGACCAATTTTTGTAACTAGCTACTTATAAATGGACTTAGCTGATAATTTCCCAAAATTAATTCATAACTTCTAAAAGTGGGGCCTTCATAATTGTGAGGCCTAAGGACTTTGCTTTAGCTGCTTTATGCTAGAGTCGGTCCTGTGTTCAACTTTAAACTTCTAAGTTATTTTAATGCTCAATAGTTAATTTTAAGAAATTAATCCTATTGCCAATTATCTAAGTCATATATTTAGTTGTCACGACCCTAAATCCAAACTCAGTCGTGATGGCGCCTTTAGTGAAGACAAGGCCAGCCGACACATTCACATTCCAAGCTTAAGAAATAAAATAATAAGTATAAAGTCTTAAACATGATATAATCTCAAAAATAAGCAGTTAACAGTATAATTTGCGGAAAACAAACCCAACACAGTCCGATACCGGGGTGTCACTAATCATTAGCATCTACTAAGGTCCGAATACAATAAGAGTCTAAAATGTACTAGATACAGTCTAATGAAATCGAGAGAGAGAAAAGCAGTGTTGCGAACGTCGGGCAGCTACCTTGCTAAACTCCGATGACTCTGCCTCTGAGCAACCAATACCCGCTACCAGGTTCAGAAATACCTGAACAAGGTGCAAGGAGTAAAGTGAGTACTTCCAACTTAGTGAGTAATAAAAATAAATGAAGATTGAGCGATATAAAATTACGTTAAACACAACATTAAGGTATAAGATGCATAACAACAGTCAGTAAATATAATTAAGTAGAGAAATCTCATAAACACCTTTAAGCAGTCAACAGTATATAGGAAAAATAACTAGAAAGGTAAACACATAAGAACAGTCCTTCGGCCACCATAACATCAAAATCAGCCCCTCGGGCTATATCTCATATCACAATGGGTACCCGCACTCACTGGGGTTGTGCAGACTCCTGGAGAGGCCCCTTACGGACCAAGCGCAATATCAAGCCATCTCGTGGAATCATAAACAGGCTCTCGGCCCCATATCAATATCAAGCCACCTCATGGCGTACAATCTCAGGCCATTGGCCTTATTATCATAATCAGTATATCACTGCTGCAGCGTGCAGTCCATCCCAAAAGTATCCTCACAGTACAAGCCTTTGGCCATACTCAGTCAGAATCTCATAAGCCCCTCGGCCAATAGTAAAAATATGCAGCTCAGCTCAAAATATCTTTAAAACATCATTTAAGGTTTCTAAAACACATTAACATAGCTGAGTTTTGAAAATAGTGAAAGATCCGGCATGACTGAGCACAATTATAAAATCAAAAGTGAGGAAAATATCATTAAAGATTCCCTACAGGTTCAAATAGTTGGCACGAAGCCCAAATATGACATTTAGCCCAAAGTATAATAATATCAAACAATTAGCTACTAAATATACAGAAAAATAATCATTCGGGATGAACTATGTCACAATCCCTAATGGTGCACTATCCCACGCTCGTCCTCTAGCATGTACGTCACCTCAAAAGAGCTGAACATTGTGTAATTCGGGGTTTCATACACTCAGAACAACATTTAGAATCATTACTCACCTCGAACTAGCACAAAAAGCTACTCTGCAACACGCTTGCCTCTTGAACCAACTTTCGAGTTCTCCAAATCTATCAAGTTCAGATTTTTATCATCAAATTATGCTAAACGAATAAATTCCAATTGAAAAATATCGATTTTAAGCACAAACCCCGAAATCAGTCAAAACTTGACCCCCGGGCCCATGTCCCGGAACTAGACAAACTATATACCAAAATGTTCTTCATCATCTCACGAGTCCGTACATATAAAGAACTCAAAAATCGGAGTTCTTTTGATCCCTTAAATCATCTCTAGAAGGTCTCATAATCTCAAGCCTTAACTCCACATTTTTCTATTGATTTTCATGAATTAAACACTGATTTTTTATTCCTTAATCACAAATAATCGAGTTTTATGGTCCAAAATCCTTACCTCAATGAAGAACAATGATTTCCTCTCTTAAAAAGCGCCTCAAAGCTCTTTTCCTGTTCAAATATGGTGTAAAAGGGTTTAATGGTCACGGAGGGTTTATTTAAATACTGTTCACGCGATTTACTGTCCACCCGAGTACTGTTCACCCGAGTTACTGTTCATACGAGTTACTGTTCATGCTAGTGTGAAAAAATGTAGCAACTTTTCTTCTAGTCTAAATTGATCCGTTAACCTTTCGAAATTCACCCGAGGCCCTTGGAAATCTCAACAAATATACCAACACGTTCCATAACATCATTCGAACTTATAGCCCGTTTGGCCAAGCTGCAAAAATCAGCTTATTTTGAAAAGTACTTTTCTCAAAAGAGCTTTTCTCAAAAGTACTTTTGGTGAGAAGCAGTTTGTGTTTGACTAATTATTTTAAAAGCATTTCTGAGCAGCAATTAGTGTTTGACCAAGCTTTAAAAAACTACTTCTAAGTGTATTTTTCTCAAAAGTGCTTTTCAAAAAAGTGCTTTTGGAGAGAAGCTACTTTTTTCTGATTCTCCTCAAAAGCACTTGTTTCCCCTCCAGAAGCTTGGCCAAACACCTCAATTTTGGCAAAAAGTGCTTTTGGCAAAAAAAGAAGCACTTTTGGCCAAAAATAAGATTGGTCAAGCAGGCTATTAGTCGGGCCTTCAAAACCCCAAAAACAACATCAAAACACCAAAATCACATCAAATTCAAGCCTATGAACTTTGAAATTCCTAAATTCCACCAACGACGTAGAAACTATAAAAAAACAACTCCGATTGACCTGAAATTTTGCAGACATATCCAAAATGACATTACAAACCTATTCCAACTATCGAAATTCCATTCCGACCCTGATAGCCTATTTTCCATTGCCGACCGGAAATCACCAAAAACTAACTTTCGCCAATTCAAGCCTAATTCTATACCGGACAGCACAAAAATAATCCGGACACACTCCTAAGTCCCAAATCACCTAAAGAAGTTATCCGAGCCATAAAATCATTCTGAGGTCGTTTACCAATAAGTCAAAACTTGGTCAAACCTTTCAATTTCAAGCTTCAAACTGAGAACTGTTCTTCCAAATTCATTCCGATTACCCTGAAAACCAAAACCAATGATTTACATAGGCCATAATACATTACACGGGGCAAGTCATGCCCGAGAACTGGCGAGCAAAGTGCTAAAGCTAAAAACGACCAGTCGGGTCGTTACATCATCCCCCACTTAAACATTCGTTCGTCCTCGAACGTGCCCAGAGTTGTTCCAAAAGCCAACCAATCGCTGAATAACCTTACCGTGCACATACCCGGGGGTGATCCCACGTCACCCTATCTCGTATAGGTCCTATAACACAACATAACTAAAATTTCACAATCTATCCTAGCCCATTAAACTTAGAACCACATTTCCACTTCTAAAATCATGCACAAGGTCAGAATCTCACATCTATACTCTGAATAAGTCCGAACAAGCTGTAATAACCCATACCTGCAACCTCAGGTGCAATTACATGATATACCACATAACTCAAATACTTGTAGCGATAACTTCTAATCACGAAAACTGCACACAACAATCGAATATCGATAGAACACCCCTTACCAGCTAAAGTCTCATTCCAAAACTTTTATATACTGCCAATGATAAATGAAACATGTAGTAAGCCATACTCCTGTGGCAAGGACCATAGCAAATTTCTGAGCCGAACCTCGATATTTATCCTTCCAACATGCTGAAATCGAATTTGTTCGTATTCATTAAATATCACAACGATCTTATCTCACCAACACAACCGCTCTGGTGACATGACACTTCAATACAGACTAAAGCCACAACTTGCACAATCCGCGCACCAATAAGAAATAATCCGAACATACTCAATTCATGATAATGACTCAAATGAGAGAGCTGTACCGCAAGCTCACCAGTACCACTACAACACAAGCTGAGAACCCGCCTCACATCATAGAAACAGAACTCACGAATATAACCTGCAAGGTCATACCTCTACATAACTTCACAGCAATGTGCGACCCTATCCAAACACTGGTCTACATGAAACACCTCAAATCACTCTACTCGAAATTGACAACTACACGCAATTCATGTCTAGAACCAAAGCAAATCATCATAACCGCGGTGAAGCAAATGAATAACACCACACATCCCAACAGTACATAACCGATACGCCATCCGCCGAGCAATATCCAATACTTCTTCTGCTCGAGCTCCATTGAGAGACCTCAATAACATCATACTACATGTGCCTATAACCAATAAATCCAAATGCCCCACAACACGGAAAGGTAACTCATATATCTCCTCAGAACACTAATAGGCTCAATAACAATCGAATCACACACCCTTCAGCAATACAACTCGGAGCCAACCAAGTCGACTCAAGTTAGAACACACATCCACATTGGCCTGCCAACGAACCCCTTATCAAGGAAACCTTGAAACTGCTCCCTTAACCCCTTTAACTCTATCAGTTCCATACTATACGGTGTCCGACATCAAATCAATAATGAAATCAACAACCTTGCCTGGCGACATGCCTGACCACATGAACACATCCGAAAAGTCCCTCACCACCGGAACTGAATCAATGGTAGGAGTCTCTACACTTACATCCAACACGAAACCCAATAAGAAAGGCAATCCTTCCCAGCCATCCGTTGGGTCTTCAAAATATCAAACCACCCTACTAACAACATAATCCATCGAACCTCGCCACTTAATCTGTGGTATTCCTGGCATAGCCAACATCGTCGCCTTAGCGCAATAGCTCAGAATGACACAACACTGCGACAACCAGTCTATACCCAATATCACCTCCAAAATCTAACATACCAAGTATAAAAAGATCCACTCAGGTCTCCAAACCCCGATAATCACTAAACAGTGTCGATACACACGACCCACAACCACAACATAGCCTGAATATGAGAACTCCCAGTCTCCAAGTCCATACAACACATGAATCTCCATTTCTAATCGCAATTCCACTGTTCGAGTATACAATACACCTCTAATACCCAATCATTCCCACGAGAGATACTCTTATGATTCTTCTCGTGCCACCAAGCAAACCCGAATATCAACAGTCGATCCAACAAGAAAGTGTCAAAATACTAATGACGTACCATCAACTTAATCACATTGCCTTTTTCTGAAACATATACCCTCATCTAATCACCCCAGTTAGCAGTACCATTTCCTTAATCATCTGAAGATCATTCCCCTAATCATATGAAGGTCATTTCTCTAATTATCTAAAACTGCCCGCGTTGTTTTAGAATTTTATGACCTTCCGTTCAGAACTAAATCGTAACCTTACACACGCAAATCTCAATCCTCCACAACATACCGCTTATACCATACCATCCTAAGATAACATGAGAACTACATCTCCTTCCCGAGCCACAAACATCTATATACTCAACTAGTCAAGAATTTTCCATTGATCCCATCTTGAAGAAAATCACTATACATCCCATGATCCTCATGCCCATAGAAAATATACATCTCTAACTGAGGTAGAAACTATCAAGAACTCTCTGAGTTCCCCTTGCACAAACCAAACCTGCCAGGACTGAATCCTTCTAACTTGATTAAGTTACGCAGCCATCAAAACTTGAGAGCATTTCCACGAAATACCTGTAGGAACTCATTACCCCATACACACCCAAGGAACAAATAATATCCTTACCATACCGATCCGACCTACTACCAAGCTATCCCATAGATCCGAATTTCCTTCGGATTTGCCTTCAAATTGATACTCCTTCTTGTTATAACACCACAATTCCTCAATCCATACTCCCTACATGAGACCCAAGCATAAACCACACCGACTAAGCTCATAAGTTGCTGAATACCCCCTTAAACGTCCCCAAAAGCACCACATTCAAAACAATTTACTCTGAAGAGACCTCCTGCAAATCCAAATCTGTTACTTTCACCTTCTTGATGCTGATAAATAGAATCCCATAGTTGATATAGAAATAACACAAGTCTTGTCATCCTCCAAAATGCAAACCTCAGTTTCTAGCAAAAAGTACAACTTGAAAATCCCCAAATCATTGCATGTAAAATCTTGAACATGTTGAATCCATTCTCTAGAGTCATCCACTCTACTCGAACTGCAATTATCCTGATCAAATGAACTGAACAACTCGTGCCTCATTTGCACTCTGACACCGCATAACGTAACCTCACGTTAATGCAACCAAGCAACTTCCTGTCACATGCACCAAGCATCCTTTACCAATAACCACTCAAAACACTATGTGCTTCTCATACACCTATGAATCATAACATAATCTTTGTCGAAAGTTTCCTTTACTTGAGCCATCCTCGGTTTCAATCCCCCATAAGCCATAACTGATTCACCTGTACGCCTCGAACTGGAACCAACATGGCATATAACCATGCAATCTACTAATCAAGAGAAGACTCCCCCACTTGGCTCAAATCCATAGATCAAAACACACACAATAAGTCATCATGCATATATTCTAGACCATCTAGCATTTTAAGTCTTCTGCAATTCTCGCATTCACACCCGCAACAGCTAAACACACTCTCTTAAGCGACCCAAATTTAAATTTCAACACATATAATTTACTTGTAAATGAGATCTTCTAACCGACAACATAAGGATCACACAACTTCAGAACACTCCGCAGGAGATAATCCACCTATTTTGCCTCAAACTAACATTTATGTATACCTTCAGCCGCCATAAACATTACGCAGTCACTTAGTCTTCTTGAGTCTGAACTAATACCGCAACATGAAGTTTACTTCACTTCCAACTAGGAAACACGAAAATATTCTTCAAATGCCCATAACTCGGGGATAACCTTGAATAGAGATGGAAATAAAGCACCTAATAGTTCTTCTATCCTCCAGCAGACCCTTCTTGTCGCTTCCAGATAATATGATCATATCTCGCATTCATAACATACTCATCGCATAGCCATCCAGCCATCACTTCTACTAATAGTGGCACTATTGAATATATAAGTTCAAAAACACGGCTCACATAATCAACACCTTGGTGCTCATGCTATAGGTAAAAATCCAACCTCAAGTCCTTCAGACTGGCCCAACATCAAACACACAGAGATCATATCTCGCCCCTCGATCAGCGAATCACAAACCATCGATGCACATTTGATATTGAGTACTCATGCGTGCATATGAACGGTGGAAGTAATTTCAAGAATTACTTTTCAAGTTGAATCAAGGATGCACGATAAGAATTCAAGATTGTGAAGTTTTTTCTAACGGTTAAGCAGCCTCTCGAGGATAAATACAGGCGTCTCCTTACCGATCCGCGGGACTCTACTAAACCTACCCATGACTCATGAGACCTATGTAACCTAGGCTCTAATACCAACTTGTCACGATCCTAAACCCAAACCAGTCGTGATGGCGCCTCTCATGAAGAGAATGCCAACCGACACATTCCCATTTCAAGTTTAAGCAATAAAATAATAAGTATTAAGTCTTAAACATGATAAAATATCAAAAATAAGCAGTTAATAGAATAATTTGCGGAAAACAAACCCAATACAGTCAGATACCGGGGTGTCACTAGTCATGAGCATCTAGTAAGGTCTAGATACAATCTAATGAAATCGAGTGGGAGAAAAGTAGCATTGCGAACGTTGGGAACCTACCTTGCTAAACTCCGATGACTTTGCCTCTGAGCATCCAATACCGCTACCGGGTTTAGAAATACCTGAACAAGGTGCAAGGAGTAAAGTGAGTACTTCCAACTCAGTGAGTAATAAAAATAAATAAAGACTGAGCGATATAAAATCACGTTAAACACAACATTAAGCTATAAGAGGCATAACAACAGTTAGCAAATATAATTAAGCAGGGAAATCTCATAAACACCTTTAAGTAGTCAACAATATATAGACAAAACAACTAGAAAGGTAAACACATAAGAACTGCTCCTCAGACACAATAACATCAAAATTAGCCCCTCGGCAATATCACAGGACAATACTAACCCCTTGGGCTATATCTCATATAACAAGGGGTACTCGCACTCACTGGGGGTGTGCAGACTCCTGGAGAGACCCCTTACGACCCAAGCGCAATATCAAGCCATCTCGTGGCATCATAAACAGGCTCTCGGCCCCATATCAATATCAAGCCACCTCGTGGCGTACAATCTCAGGCCCTCGACCTCATTATCATAATCAATATATCGTTGTTGCGACGTGCAGTCCGACCTAAAAGTATTCTCACAATATAGACCTTTGGACTTACTCAGTTAGAATCTCATAATCCCCTCGGGCAATAGTAAAAATATGCAGTTCAGCTCAAAATATCTTTAAAATATCATTTAAGGTTTCTAAAACAGATTAACATATCTGAGTTTTGAAAACACTGAAAGATCTAGCATGACTGAGCACAAGTATGAAATCAAACAGTAAGGAAAATTTCGTTAACGATCCCCTAAGGGTTCAAACAATTGGCACGAAGTCCACATATGACATTTAGCCCAACAACAACAACAACAAACCCAGTTTGATCCAAAAGTATAATAATATCAAATAATTAGCTACCAAATATATAGAAAAATAGTCACTCGGGATGGACTAATTCACAATCCCCAAAGGTGCATGACCCCACGCTCGTCCTCTAGCGTGTACGTCACCTCAACACAGCTGAATGTTCTGTAATCCGGGGTTTCATACCCTCAGAATAGCATTTAAAATCATTACTCGCCTCGAACTAGCTCAAAAAGATACTATGCAACATTCTTGCCTCTTGAATCAACTTTCGGGTGCTCCAAATCTATCAAGTTCAGATTTTTATCATCAAATTTTGCTAAACGAATGAATTCCAATTGACAAATATCGATTTTAAGCACAAACCCGAAATCAGTCAAAACCCGACCCCCGGGCCTGCATCCCGTAACTGGACAAACTTTATATCAAAATGTTCTTCATCATCTCACGAGTCCGTACATATATAGAACTCGAAAATCGAAGTTCGTTTGACCCCTCAAATCATCCCTAGAAAGTCTCATAATCTCAAGCCCTAACTCTACCTTTTTCTACTGATTTTCATGAATTAAACACTGATATTTTGCTCCTTAATCACAAGTAATCGAGTTTTAAGGTCCAAAATCCTTACCTCAATAAAGAACAATGATTTTATCTCTTTAAAATCGCTTCAAATCTCTTTTCCCGTTCAAAAATGGTGTAAAAGGGTTTAATGGTCGCGGAAGGTTTATTTAAATACTGTTCACGCGTTTTACCGTTCACCCGAGTACTGTTCACATGAGTTACTGTTTATGCTGCTGTGAAAAAATACAACAACTTTTCTACTAGTCTAAATTGATCCGTTAACTTTTAGAAATTCACCTGAGGCACTCGAAAATATCAAAAAATATACCAACACGTCTATAACATCATTCGAATTTAGTCAAGCCTTTGAAACACCAAAAACAATATCAAAACACCAAAATCACATCAAATTCAAGCCTATGAACTTTAAAATTCCTAAATTCCAGCAACGACGCCGAAACTATACAAAATAACTCCGATTGACCTGAAATTTTGCAGACATATCCAAAATGCTTTACAAACCTATTCTAACTGTCGTAGTTCCATTCCGACCCGGATAGCCTATTTTCCACTGCCGAAAATCGCCAAAAACTAACTTTCGCCAATTCAAGCCTAATTCTACACCGGACATCACAAAAATAATCATGACACACTCCTATGTCCCAAATCACCTAACGAAGCTATCCGAGCAATAAAATTCGCATTCCGAGGTCATTTACCAATAAGTCAAAACTTGGTCAAACCTTTCAA
The DNA here is from genome assembly GCA_026770625.1 of Nicotiana glauca. Classification (NCBI taxonomy): domain Eukaryota; kingdom Viridiplantae; phylum Streptophyta; class Magnoliopsida; order Solanales; family Solanaceae; genus Nicotiana; species Nicotiana glauca. The sequence goes on from MU704545.1 coordinate 17,930, forward strand.
TTTCAAGCTTCAAACTGAGAATTGTTCTTCCAAATTCATTCCGATTATCCGGAAAACCAAAACCAACAATTTACATAAATCATAATACATTACAGGGGGCAAGTCATGCCCGAAAACTGGCGAGCAAAGTGCAAAAGCTCAAAACGACCGATCAGATTGTTATATTAGTCTTCTGAAATTTATGATTTTAAGCATGCCATAATATTTGTTAATAGAATCACAACCAGCATGAAATTCGTGGTGTTTAAGAAAGAAAGATAGAAAGATTATATATATATATATATATATATATATAAAATTTTAAATATGTCATAACATTTATGCGGCTAAAAAAATTTTGAAACTTGTAATTTTAAATGTGTCCTTACATTTCTGTGTTATAAAGCTTCTCAGTGAGGATATATTTAAAAAATTAAGTTAAATTATATATATATATATATATATATATATATATATATATATATATATATATATATATATATATATATATCAAAGTATATTATTATTTTTGAACGGAATAATAATAAATAGTATAAGAACAGATGTGTGGGTACTAAATAAGCACGTATACTCTGTATATCCAATATTAATCATTGGCCTAAAATAAGTACAGGATTAGTCAGTGGCCTTATCTGGCGAAAAAAGAAAAAAGAATCAATGGCCTTATCTCTGAGTGTGAAACCTAATTAATGGTATTTTGGACTCAAAATATCATTATACAGCTAAAAAAAAGGTTATATTTTCAACTAAAATACAGTATAATATTGCATTTTAGTTTAACGGAAAGTTAGTCGTTAATGTAAAACGTAGTATAATACTGCATTTTAATTAATAATTTATTTTTTAATATAAAATGCAGTATAATACAACGCTTTACTAAAACGTAGTATTATACAGCGTTTTACTTCCTTTTTGGGCCCACCAATAATTGTTCTACGGATAACTGACATAACAATAATTCAAATACATAAAGCGTGGTATTATAATGCATTTTACATTAAAAAAATTTGCACTCCAAGCTAGGACTTGCCTTATTTAAAGCCGTTAGGATTTTATGAAAATCCATTCAAAACTTTCCTTCAAATTTTCGTTCATACTTCTCTTCTTGTTATCAAGAATTTTTTTTATAATGTCTGAAGAACATAAAATAAAGGTTTCATTATATTGGGGGGGGGAGGGGGAGGTGAGATTGTAATGGAGAATAACTCTGTGAGATATAGTTCACCTCCACAGTATCATGTTAAATTACCGCTTACAATGGAGTATGATAAATTGGTATCGTTGTTACGTAAAAAATAAATGTGAGGAAACGTTCGGTGAACCTTAAAGTAACCGGTAGATTTCTGTATTCTGTGACTCCGCAGGGGTTTGCTTATTATTTTGAGTTTAACATCGAAGATGATGAAACTCTTAGAGACTTTTTGCGAATTCCGGATGAATACGGAAAATTTATTATAATAAAATTATTAGAAATATACGTCAAGGTTGAAGACGCTCCCAACAATGAGGGTGTGCATAGTAGAGATAACCCCCAGTCATCGGGTGGTTATTCTGGAGCAGTTTTTGCCGGACATATTACTGATGAAAAAGCTTGCCTTGATTTAAATTTGTAACCACAGGCGAATGGGCAATGGCAAAATAATTTTTCAACATTATATAATTCACAAGACGACTGGTAAACTTTAATTTTCTATGTTTTAGCGATGTTTATTTTTTGTTTGAATTAGATTTGTATTAACACTCATATTTTTCATCAGGGGTATCGTCTGAATATGAATTTTACAAGTTATGACCCTGCTCCTAGTTGGAATATATTTTCAACTATGTGTTCTGGTCATTTAAACCAGCAATTGATGGTTTTGTGCATTGTCGTCCTATAATTTCCATAAACAGTACTCATGTCTATGGAAAGTATGATATTAAACTTTTGATTGCAGTTGCAGTAGATGCCAACAGACAAATATTTTCACTAGCTTTTGCCATTTGTGCCAACGAAAGTGATGAGACGTGGACGCTTTTTTTGAACCACTTGAAGCATCACGTTGTCAAATAGCGTTCAGGTATTTGTCTAATATCTTATCGACATATTGATATTTAAAGTTCTGTACGGCATTTACCTGAATGGCAGGAACCCTATGCATACCAATGTTACTGTGGAGGAACCTGAAGGCTAATTTCCAGAAGAAATATCACGACAAGACCTTGCATGATTTAATGTGGATGGCAGCAACTGAGCACCAGTCGCCACCTCTCTATTAACGCCATGATGAGAGACCAGTCGAGCTGCAGCCGCCCAATCTTAAAAATTCTAAGGAAGCCTGTAACACACAGGCGACGGACTACGCGGGAATGGAAATCTCTATGCCTCAAAAAGTCCCACAAGTCGTTCGGTCTCCTGGCGCGGAGAGTCTGATCCAGTAGATGTCCCTCCCATACGTAGGCGGACCTATGATCGCCCTGTAACACTAATATCTGATCCAAGGCTGGTCTAAGATACACATGCGGCAAGTCCATGTCGTCTACTGTAAATTAAACAATATTAATTGTGTGTTTATGTTATAATAATAATTATTTAATTATTTAATAGGATAGAGTATATAACTATGAGTTCCATGTTTGATATTTGAGGCCCAGTAGCACCAAACTATCCTGAATTCTTATGTGTATCAATTTCAATATTTTTAGAATTGTATTTGTGTTATAATAATAATTATTTAATTATTTAGGACAGAGTATATAACTATGGGTTTCATGCTCGATATTTAAGGCCAAGTAGCACCAAACTTTCCTAAATTATTATGTGTGTCAATTTCAATATTTTTAGAATTTTGTTTGTGTTATAATAATTAATATTTAATTATTTAATAGGATAAAGTATATAACTATGAGTTCCAGACTCGATATTTGATACCTAGTAGCACCAAGCTATCCTGATTGTTATGTGTTTCAATTTCAATATTTTTAGAATTGTGTTTGTGTTATAATAATTAATATTAATTATTTAATAGGACAAAGTATATAACTATGAGTTTCACGCTCGATATTTAATTTGACAACATATATTAATTTGTTAGTTCTGTAAGTTTATTTTATAAATTAAATAATTAATTTTTATAAAGTATAATTGGATAGAGTTTGTAGTTAGTAGATACTTAAACTAAAGAGATTCTATGCTAAAAGGCTTTATATTTTAATATGCTAAAAGGTTCTATATTTTACTACATTATAAGGCTCTATATTTTACTACACTAAAAGACTCTATATTTTACTACGTTATAAAGCTCTATATTTAACTACGCTAAAAGGCCATTATTGTTTAAGTAAATAAATAATCTAAACTAAATAAAAACAACAAACATATGAATATAACATTCATGATTTAATCCGGATAAACATAACTTTTAATTTTTTTTAAACACTAATAATTTAATCCGGATAAACATAACATACAAATTTAATCGCAAACATAAGACAAATAAACGTGGAAACACATTCAAGAAAATAAATATGTATAATTATACGAGTTTCGACATAAACTAAATCGGAATGCCTCGATTTATGTTTTTAGAAATGTCGGAAATTTGAAAATTTGAGCCCGAAACAAGGAATCCACAACAATCGAAGGCTTGGGTTGTATGCGGGGGACCTAAACTCTTTACTTTTTGTGTGATGGGTGGGCCCAATCGATTTTATTTTTAAAATGAGGGGGGACCGCTGGAAGGGGGGATTTTTGATTTGAACCAGTGGGGTTCTGTCGTGGGGAAGAAGATGAACTTTTTAAATTTAATAGGAAAACGCAGTATAATACAATGTTTTTCTAAAACATAGTATTATATTGCGTTATACATTAAGAAATGAATTATTTATTAAATGCAGTATTATACTACGTTTTACATTTGTAAGTACGTGATTTTTGCCCAATATAAGAATTATTTCAAAAATTCAAACAAAATAATTTTTTCTTTATTTTTATAATTTTTTGTGAATTTTGTGTCTTTTTTTTTTTTTGGTAACTGTTGCATTTTATCCATGCATCTTAACTCATATGAAAAATACAAAAATACGCATTTGCATTTAGAATTAAATTTTATATTTTAGTATTAATTAGGGGTTAATTTGTTTTAGAACAAAATATGAAGAAAATAACAAAAATAGTTCACCTCTTAATTGTTTTAATTGTGAATTCGGCACGAAATAGTTTTTAAATAATTTTAGGAGTTAATTAGTTTAATTTTGAAATATATTAGGACTTTATCTTAATTTTTTTATTTTTATAAAAATAAAATAAAAAATAAATAAAATACAAACAAACAAAAAGGAAGAAAGGAGAGAAAATACAAAAAAAAAGAAATGAAAGAGGGAATAAAGAAATTGGGCTGCTTCTAATTCGAATTTGAGCCCAATGCCCATTTCCGCCCAGGCCCAACCGTGCCCTACCCGGTCGGTTTCCTTATTAGTTGAAACGACCCCGTTTGGTCGTAGTTCAATCTGAGCCATCAATTTTTGCTCATCCAACGACCCTCGATATTTCTTAATTTTCATAAAAATATCCGAGAATGTCGATTAAACCTAAGATACATCCCTTCTCTTCCTCGTACCTTCTCTGCATCTCCGACGGAGCCGACGGCGGCGGCGGACGCCGCCAACAACCACCAAAATAACACCGTAAATTCCCCTTATCCTCCTCTACTCGAATCAATTGCTCCTATCTTTCGAATCTTCGTCGGAAAGTTTTCCAGCCATGACTCTACCTTGTCCAAATCCCTTCAAATCAACACCATAGATTCTCCTCACTACCCTCATCCCAAAACGCCAATTGGTTTCCCTCGAATCTGCCCGGAATTGATCGAATATTAAATTGAAACTTTCCGGCGAAACCCTAATTTCTCTAAAAATCACCAAATTAGTAATACACAATCTCCCCATGCTCCTCGTGAATAATCTGCTATTGGCGAGGTTTAAGCAGCACCCGGACTGGTCGAAATTTTCAAAACTTGAGAGGCAGCCGGATTTTAAAGTGTGTCAGTGAGTTCCCTTTCTTTTGTTTTCCTTTTTTCTTCTCCCTTTTGGTGTTATTCTAGTTGCCAATAAGTGTAAATCTGAAAGTCGACAAAGTTTCTTTAATTCTGTTCAATATTTGTTCTTATCATGGTTTAGTTTGTTGATGGGTTTAGACTTGCTAATCGATATTTGGAATGCATTTAGAGATTAATTTGGTTTACATCTGTTTTGAATGCCGTGTGTGGAGGTATTGGTCCTGTGGTTTGATTTTGATTAGATTAGATTTGGTTAGTGTTCTTTTGGCAGTCTAAATTGGTAATTAATTTTGAGTTCATAAGAGATAAAATTAGGACTGTTCTTCAATAATTGGTAAATTAGAGTTTAGGGATCTGTTTGGTTATGGCTGTAAATCTAGTTTAAATATAGGGGTAGTTTAGGTATTGGGATGGGGTAGAATTTGGTAGAATCTGCCAGGGCCATCTAGAATAGTACTTGAATGCATATTTCACTAACTTAGGATACTTACTTGAGTAACAAGTTAAGAATTAGAGGATTAACTGAATAAAAAAGAGGGACTAATAGGATAAATAAGAGTTTTCAGGGCTGCCTTCTTGGTGCCTATAAAAGGGCATCATTGATGCCTTGAAAGGGAGGTTTTTCCACCCTCTAAAATTCTAGAAAATAGCTTAGCTTCAGAGGTCATTTCGAATCTCAGGTTCAGAGTACTAGATCTGAAATTCCCTTTTCATCTTAGAAAATCAAAAAAAAATATAGAAAAATCCGAGAAAATACACAAAATCACTGTTGCATTGGAGATCAAAGTGCACCTTTCAGTCTCAGTGTTTGATCTTCCTTTTCTAGTTCAATTTATATTTACTCAAAGCTTTAGGACATCTGTGATTTAATTTTGAGTTGTTGTGGGTCAAATATGAATTGGAAAAATGGTTTTGGCTGTATTGGAGACTAGTGTACTGAAGAAGGAAAGTTTATGGGTTTCCTTTGGTGGTTGTTGGAATCTATTTGAATTTGTTTTGCATTGAGTTGCTGATCCTGCTTGGCTTTAAAATGTTTCTGGATTCCTGAATTCCTTCTGGGCTTTGTTGAGTATCCGTTACTGCCTGCTGACTTTTTGTTCTTCTTCTTTTGAACATCGAATTCCAGGTACACTACTTTGAATCACCTTGATGTATGCTCATTGATGTTGGAATGAAATGTTCGAGGACCTATTACTCAACTGAAGGTTGCGTATATGTTGGTTGATATTATTCTGTTATGAATGGTAGATGTGTGTAATTAGGAATGTTCCTTAAAGTTGATTATTGTTAAATGTTGTATGACACTGAACTGTTGAATTGAACCCCCGAAATGGCGTGAAGTGTAATTAGTTTAGTATGCTTGTTTAATTGGATTGTTGAATCGATTTGAAGGTTTATTACAGCATATGAGTTCACAGTCATCAGTAACGATTGGATTTGGTTAGACGTGAGTTGAAAACAATGGCCTTGTAGTATAAGTTAAGTTTATAAACTAATTCGCTAATGGTCATCTTAGTCAGTAGTGATTTAAATAAGCTAATTAGTAATATAGTTTGATTAACACACCCAATTGAGCAAAGCGTGCATAGCCTTTTCCTGCTACCAACTAGTTAGCACACTTAATATAATTTTGTATAAATTCAATGTATATGTGGTTAAGCGGTTCAGAAATGTTGTGATCACGTTTGTTACAGGAATTGGTTTAGAAATTTGGAATACTTGCTAGTTCTACTGTTACAATGATTGTTTATTCTATTTTTGATCATGCCCTATCATTGCTACTGTGTGGGCTTGATGTTGGCTTCATATCCATTTGGACGGTGTGGTGTTCTTGCTGGGATTCGATCCCTGAACCAGCAGCCCACCTCTGTCCTTCCCAATTTGGATCATTGGGCCAACAATTTGGGCTTAGTTTAAAGAATTCAACTAAAAGATTTAAGCAACAATTTAAATTTGGGTTTTGAGTTAGGTAGCAGGTTCAAATTAAAAGGCTCTTCCTTTTGTTTGGACCCGGACTTGAACTTGAAGCTCGAATTCTAAAATTAGTTAATTATGATTTTATTTTTTCACAGACAAAAATAGAAAAATCATAAGTCGCTCTTAGGTTGGCCTTAAATAGAATAATGAGATGAGCCTCGCCCAATAAAATACAAAATTGCAGGGCCCTCAATAAAAGTAAAAATACTTAGAAATTCGGGACGGGCCGTTTAGAGAATTTCACGGCCTTCCCAAAAGATAATAACGCGTTAGACACTTTAGACGCGATTTTAATAAAATTACATTCTTAAACTCGGGTGTGCATTTTATGCGACCCAAATCAAATTCCAAAACGTTGAATAGAGTGATCTTAGTATTGCGGGTGCATTTCATGTGACGTGATCCAAAAACACATTTTTAAACGACATTCATTTTCATAAAAAATAATTTAAAAGCGGTAAATAATTATAAAATTGCACTATAGATTGGAGCATGTATAAAAATTAGATATTTAGCCATTTGTAATAATTTAAGCGGTCGTGCTAGAACCACGGGATCCGGGGGTGCCTAACACCTTCCCTCGGGTCAACAGAATTCCTTACACAGAATTTCTGGTTCACAGACTCCAATTGGGAAGTCGACAATTTTCCTCGATTTGAGATTTAAATTAAACCGGTGACTTGGGACACCAAAAGCCAATCCTATCTCAAGTGGTGACTCTAAAAATAAATAAATAATCCCAATTCGAATAATATCACTTTAAATGGAAAAAATCCCTTATACATTTATCCTTCGGGGTAGGTGTGTAAAAAAGGAGGCGTGACAACTCTGGCGACTCTGCTGGGGATACGAACCCAGAATTTTGATTCAGGGTTCAAGAATTTCGAGCTTGGTATAATTGTTATATTTGGATTTATCTAATCTTTCTACATGTTCCATGCTATATGTGCTAAATGTTTTACCGATTTGATATTTATTGAAATGTATAAACTGTCGCGAATCCCTTCCTCTCTCTGAGTCTTCTACATCACGGAGAAGGGTGCACTTCGTGTAGCTTCTCTTTTGTTTAGAGTTTTTCCAAAATTAGAACGAGGTTTGGATAAGTTGCTAAGCCGGTGGAGCTTCTGTATCCCCGGTATGCTGCCTCCCCCTCGGGTCGAGCTGTCCGCTTGGGTAAACCAGGTCTAGACCAATAAATTTAGGGTTTAAACCTAGAAGAATAAAAACTCATGCCGGATCCCTAGTAGGACGTTTGTTTGCATCATGTGAATTTGACTTAGGGGACTCAACACAGGGGTTGGGTCCTTCTAGGACAGGTGACCTGAAATAAAATGATCATCCTGATGCATCTTACGTGCTGCTTGCGCATTTATTTCCTCGGCTTTGCATGATGACTGGTTTGTCTAAATGAGTGAAAATTGAGAAAATAAGCAGTGTTAGGACTAAGTGAGGGTGACCATTCGTTGTAAAAACCCCAATGCCCAAATAGTACCGAAATGCTGCCGGATTTTGAAAAACAAAAAAAAATAGTTGAGAAATAGAAGGAAAATTGTTGTTCAAAATAGTTTTAATTTTGGCACCTTTGCCCGAACTACGCGGGTCTGATTCTCACCGGATGTGAGATACGTAGGCAAACCTCATCGGTTCTGATCCCAATTTTTAAAAAAAATCCAAAATATTTTCCTTTAATTCCTTCATTAAAATATCTTTCCTTAGAAAATAAAAAAAGTAATTTTTAAACTAAAAAAAAAATGGTTTCCTTCTTTCTAATATTTTTCATGAAATAAAAAGCAATCAAAATTCAAAATACAGGTTTTCTTCATTTTCAAGTATTTTTCCAAAACAATCAGAAACAAAATTCCAAAAAAATACTTCTTAGATGTCTTTCTTTCATAAATATCAATAAAAAAATTGAAAAAATTGAAGTCCAAAAAATACTTTTGCCTTTCTTTAGAAGTACTTTTGTAAATAAACAAAAACTCAAAAATCCAAAACATTTTCTTAATAGCCTCTCTTTGAAAATTAAGAGGCAACAATCCAAAATTCAAAAAATATTTGTCTTTCTTCTTTAGACAAAGAGAAAACAAATGAAAATACAAACAAAAAATATTTTCTTTTTATTTCTAAAATTCCCAAAGTTCCAATCAAAAGAAAAGAAATTTTTAGAAGTCTTTCTTTAAATCAAATTCAAAAATCCAAAAAAAAAACATCTCTTTCTTCTTTTAAAGCATTTTTTTATAGAAAATTCCAAAAAAAAAACATCAAAAAATCAAAAATATTTTTTCTTTTGCCTTAAAGCTTTATGGTCTAAGTTTTATAAAAATAAAAAAGAGTTATTTACTCAATTCCCAATCTTACCGAACTACGCTGGTTTGATTCTCACCGGATGTGAGATATGTAGGCAACCCTCATCGAGTCCAACCTCCCTTTTGCAAAAATAGCCAAAAAATGTCAAAATTTTAATTTTCGTCATAAATAAATCGGGTGATGTCATTCTTGTTGAAATAAACCGAATGTCCCCCAAAAGGGCGCCGGAAGGCTGTTTTTGCAAGAACAGCCACCCTGAGTCATTTTTAAACGGTTGGCAGGCACAACCTTAAAATCTCCCTACCCGAAGTGCTGAAAGGTCGTATTTGCAAAACTGGGTCTCTGTGTGCTTAAATAAAAATTTTGAAAAAAAAAATAGCCACTTTTTCCTTTTAGGTCAAAATAAATCATTAAAATATTCCTTAGATGTCTTTCTGTCATAAATAAAAAATATATGCAAATTTTGAAAAAAATCGAGTCGGAAAAATATTTTTGCTCAAAAATCCAAAATATTTTTGTAAAATTCCCTCTTTCGAAAATTAAAAGGCAACTTTCAAAATCCAACAAAAAAAAAATATTTTTTCTTTCGCATTAGAAAAAGAGAAAAGAAATGAAAATTCAAACAAAAATATTTCTTTTTACTTCTAAAATTCCCAAAGTTCCAATAAAAAGAAAATAAATTTTTAGAAGTCTTTCTTTCAAACAAACAAAAACAAAAATCAAAAAAAATATTTCCCTTTTCCTTTTAAAGCATTTCTTTCAAATGTTAAAAAAAAAAAAGAGTTAGCTTATTTACCTTATTTGCAAGAACTACGCTTGGTCTGATTCATGCGGGGTCATGATACGTAGGCAATCTACATAAGATTCGACCGTAATCCTAGGAAAAACAGAAAGAAGATAAATAAAAGGAAAAAACAAAAGAAGAAAATAAGGCTTTGAGAAAAAAAAAATCAGGCCAAAGAAAAGAAAAAGCAGAAAATGAAAATAGAGAAGCAGGAAAAGAAAATGAGAGAAAAATAAAACAAAAAAGAAAGAAAAGAGAAAAGGAATAAGAAGAAAAGCCGGGATGACGCATGCAACCGAAGCAAACATGTAGATCTCCATTTAACTGTATAGGTGCATCACACTCCAATGTGTAGTTACCTATCAGTTACTTGTTTCATACTAACCGTTTGTTGTTGTCAATATCCAGTTGAGTATTTTAGAAACCATGGTTGGTTTGTGGTAAACTGGCCTCGCATCGATACTTCGCCAGATCCAAAGGAAAAATAGAGATGTCATCTGAAATGACCTTGCCTGGAGTCCCCATACCTGAAGATAGCCCAATCTCTGGGATCCCGGCCTCTGAATCCTATATAGCTGAAGAAAATCGGATCCTGCGCTTGCGCTTGATGGAAATGTGGGATGTTTGGAACAACGGGAAGGAATCCCCAAGCACTATCCCCGGATTCCCAGAGTTGTTCCCAAGATCTAGAGGTGCTACCACGGTCCCTATCAGCCGCCCAAATATTCCTCTGGGGCAACCTACTATGACTACTAACTTCTTCGGAACACCCTTTGAGGATCATCCCCAAGTGTTCCCATCTGGAATTGCTCCCAACATCTTTACAGCTCCACCATCATCTGCAACCACCCAACCATCGCTACCAAAACATGCTTTTGGCCCTTTGGTCTTCACATTTTAGAATCCAACTTTTCAGGCTGACCCTCCTCACTATCCTCAATATACCTACTCCTGGCCACTATATGAGATCACACCGGGGAAGGACAAAACCCCTAAAACCCCGGAGCAGGATGAAATGACAAAAAGAATGAAGAGTTTAGAGCAGAGTCTGAAAAATATGCAGGGTCTAAGCGGGCAGAAGAGTGTTTCTTACAATGATCTATGCATGTTCCCTCACGTGCATCTGCTTATGGGATTCAAAACGCCAAAGTTCGAAAAGTATGATAGACATGGCGATCCCATTGCTCACCTCAAAAAGTATTGTAATCAGTTGCGCGGGGCTGGTGGAAAAGAAGAGTTATTGATGGCTTACTTTGGAGAAAGCTTGGTAGGAATAGCGTCGGAGTGGTACATGGATCAGGACATATCTCGATGTCATATCTAGGATGACTTTGCCCGAGATTTTGTCTGAAAATTTCAATACAATAAAGACATTACGCTAGACAGGAACTCCTTGGCAAACCTAAAGAAAAAGCCCTCAAAGAGTTTTCGCAAATACGCAATCAAATGGCGTGAACAGACGTCAAAGGGTGAAGCCTCCAATGGACGAGGTTGAGATGGTCACTGTCTTCCTACAGGCTCATGAGGTAGATTATTTTCAAAACATGATGTCTGCTATGGGTAAGCCTTTTGCAAAGGCAATAAAAATCGAAGAGATGGTAGAGAATGGACTAAAAACGGGCAGAATCTTAAGCCAGCCAGCTATAAGGGCAACCTCCCAAGCCATCCAAGGCGGGTCTGGGGGAATGGCTAAGAGCAAAAAGAAAGAAGAAACAGTGATGGCGGCATCGGGCAGAAGAAGGTATCGGGCTCCTAGACCGGTGTTCTCAGAAAGAGCCTCTCAGCACTATTACCCTCACATAGATATGGCTTATGCTCCTCCACCTTATGCAGTAATGAATGGTCAACCTTTCGGCCACCCGCAACCACAAGCTAACCGAAACCCACCTCCATTCCAAAGAAACCAGCCACCTTACCAAAATCAATATAACCCCCGACCACCACAAAATAACTTCCGTCCTCGAGAACCACCCGGGAGACCAAACTTCACCCCAATTGGTGAATCTTACTCTAGCCTATTCCCGAAACTTGTCCAAATGGGTCTACTGCAGCCGGTCCCTCAGTACAGACAAAACCCTGCATCACCTGCCTACAGAGCTGGTGTCAGGTGTGTATACCATTCAGGGGCAGAAGGCCATCATACAAATGACTGTTGGAATCTGAAACAAACGGTGGAGAACTTAATAGAGCAAGGAAAAATTGTGTTGAAGGATGAGGATGTCCCAAATGTGACCAATAATTCGCTGCCCACCCACAACAACGGGCCAATAATTAGGATGATTTGTGAAGATAGGGAGTTTGATCAAGCCTTAAAAGCTATAATTGCTATCGCTGATGCAGAAAGAAGGCCAAAGGTGGCCTCGAAGCAAGAGTAAGGGGAAAGGAAGAGCAAAATCACCGAGACAGAACCAGAAAAGAAAATTGATTTGAAAAAAGGAACACAAAGGTACGTACCCAAGCAAGCCTATATGGTGTGGGGGACAATCAAACCACCTCGGGTGAGTGAGCCAATGGTTATTGGACGCGTACCACAGAAGCCTATGATGAGTCCTGCTGCGGTACCATGGAATTATCATCAGACGGTGGTTACGTACAAGGTTAAAGAGATCTTGGGAGCGCTGCTAGAAAACCCCCCTGTTTAGAAATATTCAAATGTAGAGGAGGTAAACAATGCCACCAGAAGGCGTTTCCCGCCTAAGAAGCCTGTGAGTGCTGAGGAAGCCGAAGTGTTCTTTCAAAAAATGAAAATGGCCGATTATGAGGTGGTACATTCGTACGAGACTTTTCTCAAGCCTAAGTACAGTGAAGAGGAAGATGATGAGGTTTTCACGGCTGAAGAAAGTGAGGAAATACGTGGGGCAACGAGGAAAATGCTCTACGAAACCCACATGGTCTAGCCGGGAGAGGGACTAGCACCGCTGAGGTGCTATACATGGGACCAAGCGCCAAACCCCAAAACTGGAAGGCTACGACATTCCCGATCAGGCGGGAGTCCCGATAGATTAGCCCTGCCACTTTTCTGCATCCCGAGTTATTCCAGGGTGTAACTCGGATGTTTCCTGTAGTTTCCTATCTTTAAATTCCCGAAAGTGAACGTTGTTATCTTCAAAATTTCAAGAAATGAAATCAATATTTCATCGTTCATTTTTCTTTATTCTTTCTGATTTTGCTAATGTTTTCTCCTTCATTTCTTCTCTTTAGCTCTAATAATGCAGCTTTAAATAACATGACATGCTTGTGGACTTCATGCCTAGATCCCAAAACGCTGTCAAATTTCGAAATCATGAATCGAGAGTCAAAATGCAAAGAAGGTAACCTTGAGGAGATAAAAAAAAGAATTGGAACAATTGAAGGAAAATTGGTTCGCGAGTTGGAAAGGTCCATACATTACAACAAAAGAGTGTACTCAGGGCACACTCGGGCAGTTGTACCAACAAATAATTGCCAGTGCCTATAACAAGAAAGTGCGTCCCAGGAATTTTGAAGGGGTGCAACTCGTGTTAAGACGCATTCCCCCTCACCACCAGGAAGCAAAAGGAAAATTCGCTCATAATTGGAAGGGTCCATACATCATCTGGAAAATATTGCTGAGAGGAGCACTGTATCTGGGAGACATTGAAGGAAATGATCCTGAAACAACAGTCAATGCAGATGCAGTAAGAAGGTACTATGTCTAGACCTCTTGTGGTGTTGGCTTTTGTGCAATTGAGATGACGAAGGCTTTCCTTTCCGCTATCCAAACATTATCAACCCTTCGCAAACCCATTTGTGCCGGTTACTCTTCTTTGATTACCCTCTTTGGAACCTGGAAGTGTTATTGAAAAATAAAATGAAAAAATAGAAAAGAAAAGAAAAGGCAAAAAAAAAAGATGAAAAAAAAGAGAGAGGAAAAAAATAAAATGAAATGAAAAATAAAGAAAAAATAAACCAAAACATAACAGAAAAGCAAAAGAAAATCAAAAACAGAGTTCGCTGAATTACGTTTGACTTGATTCCGAAAGGATATATAGGCAGCCTCTCGCTGAGGTTTAGTCACACCAAAACAAAAATTCCAATTTCCCCCAAAAATTGAAACTGGGGCAGATGAGGAAGCAACACGTGTCTAGTGCATTAAAAGGAAGTGAAAGTTCATGCGTCAACTTTATCAGAGTATTAATGGTGACAAAAATTCTCCTTTTATGAAATCCACTTCCCAAGTATTCAAAATGATGAATAAATGGAAAGTGGGGGGACTATTTGGGGAAATATATATCCATAAATGAATGAGGATAAGACATGACACGTGGAACCATAAGAAAGTTATAATTGGTCAAGAATCGTAGACTGGTGTAGGATAAAAGAGGTGCGAGACAAAAGAATAAAAAAGAGATACGGGATCAAAAAGGAGGTACGAGATAAGAGGCTCGGAAGTCCCGTCCCTATTTAAGCGTAATTACGTACGAGATACGAAAAGGATAATGAACCTGGTCAAATAAGAAGATAAAGATACAACATTTCAAGAGACATAAATAACGAAGCCGTTAAAGAATATTTGTATTCAATGTAATGATTATGTAATGCAACATTTAATGTCATTAAATATTCCTAATAGCCTTATTATGGCTTAGGTGTAACGTACATTTACGAAGATTCTCCAAAGAGACCTATAAAAGGAGAAGTATGTAATTAGTGGTGGGGACATCATTAAAATATACTTTGATTTACAAGCTTTCATATCTGAGTACTTGAAAATTCTTTTCTCTATTTATTTTTCGATTATTAGTAACCTGATTCTTCTATTTTCCAGATTTGACTAAAAAATTATTTTTTGGTTGAACAATGTCTACTATCGGAAATGGGGGAAAAATACGTTAAAACTATCTAATATTTGAAATGAAAACTCCCCAAGTTTAATTGCTTGATGGAAGCAATACAAACTGCTTAACTATGGTTTATAAGCTTCACAAATAACTCTCTAAGTTTGCCCAAGTTAGAGCCGGTTTTGCCAAGCTTTTAGGAGGCCAAAAGTACATTTTTGTGTGAAAAAAGTACTTTGGAAAATTTATGGTGTTTGGCCAAAATGAAAAAGCACTTTGAGTAGTAGCATAAACAGTTTTTCTGCTTTTGGGGAGAAGCTACAAATTGTAGCTTCTTCCAAGAAGCAGAAGCAGAGGTAGAAAATTAATTTTGTGATGATCCAAAATGTTATCTTTAAATTTAATAACCATCTCGATGTTTTAAGATCTTGAAAAGCTCTACCAATAACTCCTCGACTTGCGTGTACAGTCCGTATAATTTTCCAAAAGGTTTTTATGTGAAATATAAGGCCCCGTGAAAAATTTGTGCTCAAATCTTAGTACATCGTGGTGTCGAGTTCCGTATATGTGTTGGGAACTCGCCGAGGTTCAGACCCTTTTTACTGATTTTGCACTAAAAAAATTAAGAATCAAAATTTTCCAGAAAATTGCCATTATGCGGTCCAGAATACGGTCGCAGATCAGGTATGTGGACCGTATTTATGCCGCGGAGTTAATCAGAGAGTTGGTCGAAATTGATGTTAGAAGTGCGGTCCATTATGCTATCGCATAATCAATATGCGGACCACATAGTCGTCGCGTAAGTCCCTCAAGGATTTGTGAAGGTCAGTTCTGCGGTGCATTATGCGACCACATAACAGGAATGCAGACCGCATTCCCTTCGTATACCCAGGCAGAGACGTTCAGTGTTTGGGACACTTCTGCGGTCCAATCTGCGGACCGCATTTCAACTCTGCAATCGCATAGTGCGATCGCAGATACTGCTCGGGCTTTTATTTTTCTAAAATTTTAAACTCGACCCCTTTTTAATAAAACGCCCCAACCCCTCATTTTAACAATCTTCTGAGCAAAATAAGAGAGAGGGAAGGGAGGGTTCTTGAGGGAGAAAGGAAGCTTCATCAATTGGATTCTTCAAACTACCCGGGCCGGGAAAATTCTAATTGATTGTCTTCATCCCCAATTTTTGCAGGTAAAATCCCTAACCCTTTTTCCTTGATTTTTTTCAATTTAAGCTAAGGGAGGTGGGGTCTTGCACCTTGATTCTTGAAAATAATGGTTGAAACCACACATGTATGCCTTTTTAAACCTAAAACCTGGCAAGGGAAAATTGGGTAGAGGTACAGGTTTGCAAGAGAAGAGTTGATAACCTAAATAATTTTGAGTAGAAATTGTGAACCCCAATTCTAAGTCATATGTCTTAACTTGTGCACTAGATTGATGTTGCTAGACTATTTGGTGAATTGAAACTGGAAGTTAAAAAGGGAATCGCCTTGTTTGGCGTACGAATGTTTGGTTTGTGATATCTGCGTAGCTTATTCATGAAATTATTATGATTTTTCTTGTGGTAAGAATTGAGGAACAAATGACGAAAGAAAATCGTAAATGATGCAGCTGGAATAACTATGATAACCACATCTATGGCTTATTGTGGGCAATTGTCGTTGTGATGTAAAACACATGTGCGTTGTTGGATATGACGGAAAATAGTATTGATGGTTATTGAAATACTTGTAAATTGTTGTTGTTATTTCTTAAGAAGTGTTGTTGTTGATCTTTGTGAATTGTTGATTGTTGTTGTGTTGTTGGTGAATTGTTACTGTACGGTGGGATCGGGTTGCACGCCTCAACACGAAGTTATAAGGTGCGGGTTGTGGTGATAAGGGTGGCCGAGGTAATAAGGGTGGAAAGTGATCGAAATCACTATTGAAATAAACATTTGAGCAAATTGTGAAATCATTGACGTTGAATTGTGGAAGGGGCAAACAGGAGAGATTGAAAACTTGTTTGGCTTGATTGTTCCTTTTCTTGTGCATTTGATTGTTGTTTCTATTACTGTTACCTACTTGTATATGGCTTGAGTTTACTTGGAGCAAGTTTGTTCATACATACCAGTACAATTCAAGTGTACTGA
>MU704545.1:40555-102955 GCA_026770625.1 Nicotiana glauca
TTCCTTTCGGGGCCCTGCGTGGCTCATGTCGCTTCTGTTTTGGGATCTTCTTTTGATATTTGTATAAGGTATAGCCGAAGCCTTGTTACCGGCAACTACGATATCATCCCTTTTTAATGTTTAGAGGCTCCGTAGACAGGAAATGTGGGTCATGAACTTATGCAATATGTATCTTGCACGTTGGGCTATGTAAAGTGTAAACCACTCTAAGAATCATGTACCATATGTATGTTTTGTAATAAAAAGGTGTTTTGATTGTAAATGGTTATTTCTCCTGACTATTAAGTAATGAAAAACTGCGGGGTAATACGTGGGGTAGGAGAGGCACCCAGGTCCGCATGATTGGGGCTACCCGGTCGAGCGCCGGTCAAGTCCCTCGGATTCGGGGCGTGATAAGAAAAATGGAATAAATTGTGAATTAGAGCTTTAAAACTCAACTGAGTTGACTTCGGTCAACATTTTGAACAAACGAACCCGGATCCGAGTTTTGACCATTCTGGTAGTTCCGTATCTTGATTTGGGATTTGGTCATATGCCCGAAATTTAATCCGGAGGCCCCTAAATCAAATTATCGTCATTTAACGGAATCTAGAAATCTAAGAC
The DNA here is from genome assembly GCA_026770625.1 of Nicotiana glauca. Taxonomy (NCBI): domain Eukaryota; kingdom Viridiplantae; phylum Streptophyta; class Magnoliopsida; order Solanales; family Solanaceae; genus Nicotiana; species Nicotiana glauca. Next base: position 41,159 of record MU704545.1, read on the forward strand.
TAAAGATTTCTTAAGTTTGACTGCAGATTTGACTTTTAAGCAAACAGCCCCAGATTGGAATTTTGATGATTCCAATAGCTTTGTATGGTGATTTTGGACTTCAGCGCATGTTCGAATTTGGATTTGGAAGTCTGCAGGACAATTCGACGCATTTTGGCGAAAGTTGAAAAATAGATGATTTTTGGAAAGTTCGACCGAGGGTTGAATTTTTTATATAGGGGTCGAAATCTAGTTCTGAAAATTTTCGTAGATTAGTTATGTCATTTATGACTTGTGTGCAAAATTTAAAGTCAATCGGACTTGATTTGATAAGTTTTTGCATCGAATATAGAAGTTGGACGTTCCTAGTTTTATTAGGCTTGAATTGGGGTGTGATTCACGGTTTTAGCATTATTTGATGTGATTTGAGGTTTCGACTAAGTTTGTATGATATTTTAGGATTGGTTGATGCATTTTGTTGAGGTCTCGAGGGCCTCGGATGGATTTCGTAAGGTTAACGGATCAATTCAGACTTGAAGAAAATCTACTGCATTTTTTCACAGTAGCGTGAACAGTACACGCGTGAACACTACTGCAAAAATTTCTGGATAGTGTATAACGAGCAATCCGAGTTTTCTTTCAGGTTTGGAATTCCAAGCTCGGCTTGGGCGATTTTCAAGGTAAAGTTCACCACAAAACTTGGGGTAAGTGTTCTTGACTCCCTTGTGATTATGTTCCATGAATAAATCTTCATTTTTGGCGTTAGATTATTGATATTTCAAGAGAAATGGAGAAATTTTCTAAAATTCCATAAAAATGAATTTTCAAGATTTGAGAATCGATCAGGAGTTGTATTTGAGTAAAATTAGTATGGTTAGACTCGTAATTGAATGAGTTGTAGTACTTTGTGAGTTTTGTCATATTCCGAGACGTGGTCCCCTTGGGCAATTTTTATGTTAATTTCGAATTTTGTTGGAAAATTAGTATTTTCATATGGAATTAATTCCTATAATATGTATTGAATGAATCAAGTTAATTGTGACTAGATTCGGTATGTTTGGAGGCCGATTTGAGTGGCAAAGGCATTGCGGAGTATGATTTTGTTCGGATTGAGGTATCTAATGGTTATAAATCTGCTCCGGATGGTAGGAAACCCCAGACATTGTGTCATATTACTATTTTGGAAGTGACGGACATGCTAGGCGACGGGCATAAGGGCGTGCACCGTATAGATTGTGACTTGATCCGTCCCGCGAGACCGTGGAATCAATTGGCCTATTATTTAATACATGTTCCCTCTGTTTTCATAGAAATTGACTGTATTTCATGTTAGAAATCATGTTTAGGCCTTATGTGATCACTGTTGAGACGTACGAGGTCTTGTACTTGCTGAATTAGCTGCTAAATTGTTAATTTGTACTCAATCATAGCCTTTCCTGCTTATTATGCCTCTGTCTCTTGCTATTCATTGCTGATATATGATATTACTTATGTTTGGGCTGTTTATATTATTTCTGAGAGCCCGAGAGACTAGAGAGATTGATGACTGAGTGAGGCACACATGAGTTATCCGTGCAGCACGTGAGTTGTCTGTGCAACACGTGAGTTATTATAGCACGTGAATTGTCCATGCAACACGTGAGTTGTCCGTGCAGATTCAGATACTATATTATTATAACACGTGAGTTGTCCGTGCAGTTTATAGCGCTTGAGCTGAAGGAGATCCTCCGTAGTCTGTACATACCCTCAGTGAGCGCAGATACTTACAGAGTGCGAGTGCCGAGTGTTGAGCGACTGGGAGGAAAGAGTGATTGTGAGGAATGAGTGAATCTGAGGTAGGAGTGAATGGGAGGACATAATGATTGTTATTCTAAGAGAATGCATTGACTTCATTATTGTTGCATCGCAACTGTCATATATCACTGTTTCGAAAATTATTGAAAGATATTATTTACTACTTAGTGAAATTTGACATGAAAGCCTAAATTACTGCAATTGAAAGTATGCATAATCCTATTTGAAAGTTATTGAGATAACTCTATTGTATAGCTCGTCACTACTTCTCAGTTCCTTATTTATTTCTATTACTTATTAAGTTGGTATACTCACGTTACCCGATGTACCTCGTGTACAGATCCAGACACTTCTAGTCATGGCGGTTGATGATTGAGGAGTTAGACCTAGGTGACTATCGAGGTAGCTGCATGATGCCCGCTGACCTTGACTGTCCTTCCCTTTCATTTTGTATTTTTCTATATATATTCGGACAATGTTTTATAAGTCAGATGTGGTTATCATTTAGATGCTCATGTACTTAGTGACACCGGGTTTTGGGGATGGGTTGTTTAGTACTTTTGGAGTTATGTTCTGTTATAAAAGGTTTTATTTAAAAGTTCTACTGTGTTGAGATGTTGAGTTGATGTTTGCCTAGTGGCACAATAGGCGCCATCACGACATGTGAGATTTTGGGCCGTGACAAACTTATTCAAGATAATAAAAACAAACTTACAATAAATTTATATTTTCTAAATTATCTCTCATTAATTTAACACTTTACTAGTATACATTTATTCTCTATTTTATTTTAATCATTATTATATTCTCTTTCTCTTATTACTAGAAGTAGATTTTAAATATATATTGAATGATATATTTTGACATATTTAAATCATCATATAAACAATAAAAAATAAGAAACACTAAATGTTATTGCTTTAGAATAATTCTGTTTTATATTGATTGGAATTTTTATTTTATATTTTTACTTTAAGTTTTATATTCTAAATGAATTATTTTATAATAAAATATTTGAAATTAATTTTCTATTCTAAATAATACTATTTGCAAATTAAATCTTTAATGTCCTTTTTCGTAATTTGACACTTAAAAGTGTTTTTTGAAAGATTGGTCAAACACAATGAGCTTGTAAAAAACACTATTCAAATAAATTGGCCAAGCACAATGAGCTTTGATATTTTGCAAAAGTACTTTTTTAAAATTTATTTTTTAAAATAAATAGTTTTGATAGCTTTGCCAAACGGGCTCTTAGCTTGCAGTTTGCTTTATACCTAGACGAGTAGCAAGTTTCCAATTTTTTCTTTTTAGAACGTTGATATTAACTCCATTCTTAGAGTACCGAAGCAAACAGAAAGTACAAAATAAATAAAAGTTATCTTGTTTATGGAAAACAAAGCAAACAAAAAATAAATATTGGAGTGGTTATCTAAGGCAGAGTGTCTCCCGACTAAATATTGAAAAATAAGCAGTGATTACCAATAGTCGTTAAATTCATATGACCTATTGAAAAAATAATGCAACCAAGAGTTAGTGGTCAAATTTGTTATTATTGAACACTAGTATCTATAAACGTGCGCTACATGTAAATAATGAAGATGGTTTAAATATTTATTTGTATGAAGGAAAAAAAATTAATTAATGAGAGAAATTTTATATATAATAATACAACAATAATCTAAATATCGAAAAATATTATTACATTAGCATAATACATGAATTCAAAATGAAAGGACATCATCGGAACTTAAAAAATGATTAATTTAGTCATGTTAATTAGATAATTATGTATTGTAGTTTAAATGTATCTAATATGATAATATCTTACCGAACACTTCTTTGTAGACGACTTTTTTTGTGCATGTTTCCTTCTAGTTCTTTGGTTGTTCTGCCATAACCAGAACTCTTGTTGTCGATATTAATATCTCTCTTGAAAGTGCAACATATAGTTATTCGTGCAAGAAAATATATTGTAAACATAGTCCAATATTGTGGATGTTTGTCCTTGTGCTTTATTAATCTATATAATCATCATACTATATTATAAGTGTGAAAACTTTTAGGTAAAGTTATTTTACTAAAATATTCTTTAAAAATTAAATGACCAAATTACCCCTTACTTAAATACTACCATATAATATTGTTATACTAAAAATAAAAATTACCTTTCAAGAAATAATAAATTTGTATTATGGCCATGATAAATGAGAAGAGAGATGTTTGGATCCATGCAATAACTTAGTGAAGCCTTTTCAAATTCTTGGTGTTGTTTTCTCCTTCCCATTGCAAATAAACTTATCTCAACCTTTGGCATGCCTATTCAATATGTGTTTATTCAGCTTCCACTAATTGTTATAAATTCATTTTTTTTAACTTTATAAAGTGGGCAACTAAATCAAGGAAAATAATTCTTCCCCTATCAAACCATTGTCAAATGGAAAATTTCTTTTTGTTTCATAAAAGATAACTTTTTTTATTAGACAAATCTGCTCACTATTTGCAACAATAACCAATTTACAAGTAAAATTAGGTTAAAAAAAATCTTTTCCTATTACAGTTTTTATGAGTTTTATGCTTATTCTATAGTTTTTATATGTATTTTTTCATTATTATTGTCATAAAATGAGTATCTTTGTTTATGATAATTATTTGGATATATAATACAGTCCTAGCTAATTTTCATTAGGAATAGTGCTTATTTGTTACTTATTTCCTTTTTAAAGTAACCGGAGAATTTAGTTTCAGGAATATGATAATTGTCGTCCATTAGCGGGATTGATTTCTTTACGTCATCTTGTTTGTTCAATTTCACGGTAAATATCTTGGGATGTGACGATGTCCTACTTGTTTCCTTCTATTTTTTCTTCTTCATTTGTGTTCTTTATTTTGGTGTGGCTTGCTTCATTTTGGGTAGTGGCGGAAGCAAATATTATTGGGTTATGTGCACAAATAGCCACTAACAGCTCCTGTCTTTATTTTAAAGCAAGTGATTTAAATGTCTTTAGTCTTTAGCCATTGGTTTAATAAACTTTAACTGCCCGGATGAAAATACCGCTCATGTCCTTAACTTCAGGACTTCGGGACTACATGTCCTTAACTTTTGAATTTGAAACTCTAAGTTCAGGATTTCAAGACTACAAGTCCTTAACTTTTGAACTTGGAACTCTAAGTTCAAGACTTCAAGGCTACATGTCCTTAACTTTTGAACTTGGAACTCAAACTTCAAGACCAAGCGTCCTTAACTTTTGAACTTGTAAGTCAAAGTTAAGGACCTATTGCCCTTAACTTTTGAACTTGTAACTGTAAGTTAAGTACCGCTTGTCCTTAACTTTTGAACGTGTAACTGTAAGTTAAGAACTGTTTGTCCTTAACTTGTGAACTTGGAAATCAAAGTTAAGGACCTATTGTCCTTAACTTTTGAACTTGTAACTATAAGTTAAGGACTGCTTGTCCTTAACTTTTGAACGTGTAACTGTAGGTTAAGGACTATTTGTCCTTAACTTTTGAACTTAGAAATCAAAGTTAAGGACCTATTGTCCTTAACTTTTGAACTTGTAATTCTAAGTTCAGGACCTATTATCCTTAACTTTTGAGCTTGTTAGTCTAAGTTCATGACCAAGTGTCCTTAACTTTTGAACTTGTAATTCTAAGTTCAGACCAAGTGTCTTTAACTTTTGCACATGGAGCTCTAAGTTAAGGACCAATTGTCCTTTATACATCCAACTCCTTAATTTGAATTTGTACCTCCAAATTCCAATGGTATAAGTTTCTCTATTGGCCACTCATTTACTTGTTCCACTACAACCAACTATTACGTAACAGAAATGTCTCTAATCATAGATAATTTATCCCAAAACAGCAAGAAATCAGATTTAAATGCATGTACTTGTTATTTATTACTACTAGTGTTCTTTGCTTCTAAGAGTAAGTTAGATTTGAAATGCTTTTCAGTAGCATAAGTACTCAAAAGTCGAATCGAACCAGCAACAAGTAGGCAGGTGATTTTCAAAGTTACAAGGCTTATCTATAAACACAGGCATGCATCGAACTGAGACAGAGAAGCGTTTGGAAGAAAAGCAATGGAAGAAAGGGTAAAAATATCTTTTCCTATTAATTTTAATAGAGTAGTGGCTATTTTTGCTCAACATTAGAATTGCTGGATAAAAAATAAATACCACCTTAAATAGTGTCTACCCCACGCCATTTTCATGATATTATTTAGCAAATAATATATTTATTTATACCATTTTTTCTGTTTATATTTGTTGAGATCAATTGCATTGTTTTTAGTATAGTAAAATAATTTCTATAAAGTTGTAATATAGTTTATTAATATTAATATTATTTTATAAAGTTTTATACAATTAACGTGGAATGCTGTGACGACCTGGTCGGTCGTCTTAAGAATTAATGCCCTGATCCCCTATTAATTATCTTCCCCAAGTTTATTTCTGCTATTTTGAATTGCTGGGATATTTGGTTTTGAATTTCAGAGATTTTTGGGACACTTAGTCCCTAAATGAGAGCTTAAGTCTTAGAAATTTGACCATAGTCAGAACAGTGTGAAGACGGTCTCGGAATGGAAATCCAATGGTTCTGTTAGCTCCGTTAGGTGATTTCAGGCTTAGGGGTGTGAACGGATTGTGTTTTGGTGGTCCGTAGCTAATTTAGGCTTGAAATGCCGAAAGTTGAATTTTAAAGTTTTCGGTCGGATAGTGAAATTTTGATGCGAGGGCCAGATTGAAATTTCGGAAATTGGAGTAGCTCCGTAATGTTGAATGTGACGTGTGTGCAAAAATTTTGGTCGTTCAGACGAGGTTTGATAGACTTTTTGATCGAAAGCATATTTTTAGAGTTTTTGAAATTCTTAGGCTTGAATTCGATGAAAAATAGGTGCTTTGATGTTGTTTGAAGTATTTTGTATATTAGTACAAGTTCGAATGATGTTTTAGGATTTGTTAGAATGGTTGGTTGAGGTCCTGGGGGCCTCGGGATGATTTCGGATGGTTGACGGAAAGGTTGAAAGAGTTTTGCAACGGCTATAGTATTGCTGCTTCTGGTGTTTTCGCATCTACGGCTTGGGAACCGCAGATGCGGCATCACAGAAGCGGCTAAATGGCCGCATAAGTGGTTTTGGGGTCATTCTTTCAGGAACCGCAAACGCGGCATATTTTTCCGCAGATGCGGTATATTTTTCGCAGATGCGAAACCTTAGAAACGATATAGTTTCCGCAGATATGGAACCACAGATGCGGTATATTTTCCGCAGATATAGAACCGCAGATGCGGTATATTTTCCGCAGAAGCGAAAATTGCTGGACATATTTATTTCAAGTTCTGAAAATGGGACTTCGTCTTCATTTTTAGCGATTTCGAGCTCGGGTGAGGCGATTTTTCGAGAGAATTTCAAAGGTAACAACGGGGTAAGTGTTCTTAACTCAATTTTGGTTAGATTACTCGAATCTATTACTGGTTTTGGCATTAAATCCGTAAATTTAGTCGGAAAAGTTTAGAAAATCCTCTCGGATAGATTTGATTATTTGAAGGTCGAAATGTTATGGGATTTGGATAATTTTGATATGGTTAGAATCATGAGAGTGCGAGGTTTCTGGAAATATAAATTTTATCCGATTCCGAGATGTGGCCCCGAGGTGCGTTTTGGTTATTTTACATAATTTCACGTATTAGCTTAGAATTTAATTGTGGAATCAGTTACTTGAAGTATTATTTACAATATCCAATTTAATCAAATAGATTTGGGCCATTTAGATTTTGATACTCGTGGCAAAATCGTGGTTTCGGGTTGACTTGCACTTGTTCGAGGTAAGTGGCTTGTCTAACCTTGTGTTGGGGACCTTTCCCCTTATGATATAATATTTGGTAATTGAATGCCTTGTACGTGAGGTAACGAGCGCGTACTTGAGCTAATTGTTGAAAATCCGATCTTACTTAAGTATTTAAATTGAGTTCCATTCTTATCTGTTTTGTTCTACTTGTAAATATAGTCTGTGTTAGTTTAGAAAAGTATGCTTAGTTGACTTAAATTGCCTATTTTCTTAAATTATGTTGTTTGCAATACGTGAAGCATGTTAGGCTAGAATTTACTGTTGCCTTGGTATTAAATTCCAATTCTTAATATCTTCTTGCCGTTGCTGTGTATTTACATTGGGACTACGGATGTGGGATTCCGGTAGCTCCCCCTTGTCTGTTTACTTTGGGACTGCGAGTTAGATTCCCGATAGGCCCCCTGCACATTTATATGGAATTATGGGAATGCACCCGGTAGATTCCCCTAGTACTGGTATTGATAGTTGGACTACGGGACGGTATCCCGGGAGATCCACTAGACAGATGATAGTTGGACTATGGGACGGTATCCCGGGAGATCCACTGGATAGATGATAGTTGGACTACGGGACAGTATCCCGGGAGATCCACTGGACAGATGATAGTTTGACTACGAGACGGTATCTCGGAATATCCACTGGATATATGAAATGAAAATGGGACCGAGGACGGTATCCTAAGAGATCCCCAGTTGGTAATATTGGTACTGAATTATATTTCCTCCAGTGTTTACATTGTATTTGCGTTGTTCTGTGAACTTGTTGCCGTTCTCTTTATACCGTGCTATATTACTGATGTTGGCACTTACTTATATTGCTCATTTCATACTATTGGATTATTCCTTGTAATTTATCTCAGTAGAGCCCTGACTTTCCTCGTTACTACCTAATCGAGGGTAGGCTTGACACTTACTAAGTATCGCTGTGGTGTACTCATGCCTTTTCTTTGCATGTTTTTCGTGTGCAGATCCAGGTACTTATAGTCAGTCGTATCATCCCTGAGGCGAGACGACTTCTCTAGTGACTTCGCGGTATATCTGCCGTATCCGCAGACCAAGGAGTCTTTTTCTGTTCCCGTATTTAGTAGTTAGCCTTTCCGTACTTTGTATTCTCTTTAGACATTCTGGAGATTAGAGCTATGTAGTTATTTCTTAGCTTGTGGATCCATGAGTTTTCGGGTTTTGGGGATAGTGTTTCAGAATTTGAAGTTGTGTTTATATGCCAAGCGGCATCTACATATTGTTCCATTTAGTTATTTTTACTTTTGTCTATTTAATTCCGCAAGTATAGATTATTTCCGCATTGTTAGGCTTACCTAGTCATAGGGACTAGGTGCCGTCACGATAGTTCACGGAGGGCGAACTGGGGTCGTGACAAGTTGGTATCAAAGCTGTAGGTTCATAAGAGTCATGGATCACAAGCTGGTTTATTAGACTCTTGCTGATCGGTACGGAGACGTCTGTACTTATCTATGAGAGGCTATGTAACCATTAGGAAAATTTTACTTCATTTGATTCCCTGTCTTGCGAAATTTTTGACATCACAATCCTAAACTTCAGCTTTCTATTCTCTCACAGATGGTGAGGACACATGCTACTCGAGATGATCAGACACATGCGCCCCCTACTGCATCTATCAGAGGTTGGGACCGAGGTAGAGGTCGAGGACGCGCACACGGTGCATCTAGAGCACTTGCGCGAGCTACCGCTGAGGTACCACCAGCAGATCCAGTCGGAGTTCAGGCACCTGATACACCGATGGCTACTACTACTCCAACTCTTCAGGAGACTTTGGCACAATTCCTGTGCACGTTTGGTACATTGATTCAGGCGGGATTGATTTCGGTTGTACCTACTACTTCACAGATTGGGGGAGGGACCCAGAATCCCACCGCCCCTACTCCATAGCAGCGAGTTTCCTTTGGTCAGGTTCCAGGTGTCATGGTGACACAACCTATGGTTCTAGTTCAGCGGGTGGTGAGGACCTCTCACCGAGTAGGGAACAGGTGGGTCCAGGAGAGAGAGGACATACGAGGTCAGGAAGGAGAGTATAGAGGAGTGAGTAGACCTCGTAGATTAGAGAGGCCCGCTGGTCCTTATTTTGGGGGAAGAGTACAACACGGTAGAGGTTTTGTGTGTGAGACAACTCAGTTTGCATCTCAGATTTCGCACAGAGTTTCAGGTGTTCAGGGGTCTTGGAGTACCCGTACTACACAGTTTCCACCGCCACATCAGTCGTGAGGTTCCTTTGAGTGTGGTGATATGCTCCATATGGTGAGGTATTTCCCTAGACTCGCGAGGAGTGCACCTCCATAGGCTTCTCAGCCACGGTGTGCCCCACAGGGTTCTCAGGCTATAGTTACAGACCCAATCGCTACCCTACCTACCCGCACCAAGGCTGTTGCCTCCGATTCTGTCATCACAGGTATTGTTATGGTTTGTTATAGAGGTGTACCGAGGATCCACTTATTCTTATGTGTCCTCTTATTTTGCTCCGTATTTGGGTGTATCTTGGGATTCTTTGAGTTCCCTTGTTTGTGTTTCTACTCTTGTGGGACATTCTCTTGTTGTGGACCGTGTTTATCGTTCATGTTTGGTTGCTCTTAGTGGTTTTGAGACTAGAGCCAATTTATTGTTACTCAACATGGTAGACTTTGATATTATCTTAGGCATAGAGTGGTTGTCGCCCCATTATGCTATTCTTGATTGTCACGCCAAAACTGTGACGCTGGCTATGCTAGGTGTACCGTATGTTGAGTGGAGGGGTGTTTTAGATCACACTCCCAATAGGGTTATTTCTTTCATTAGAGCTCAACGTATGGTTTAGAAGGGGTATGACGCGTATCTAGGTTATGTGAGAGATGTCAGTATTGATACCCCTTCATTTGATTCAGTTCCAGTAGTACGAGACTTTTCGATGTGTTTCCAGCTGATCTTCCAGGCATGCCGCCTGATAAAGATATTGATTTTGGCATTGATTTTTTGCCAGACACTCAGCCTATTTCTATTCCTCTGTATCATATGGCTCTTCCTGAGTTGAAATAGTTGAAGGATAAGTTGTAGAAATTGCTTGATAAGGGTTTTATTCGACCCATTGTATCACTTTGGGGTGCTCCTATTTTGTTTTTGAAGAAAAATGATGGTTCTATGCGTATGTGTATTTATTATCGACAGTTAAACAAGGCTACAATGAAGAACCGTTATCCTTTGCCCTGTATTGATGATATATTTGACCATCTCCAGGGCACACGAGTGTTTTCTAAGATTGATTTGTGCTCAGGTTACCATCATTTGAAGATTCGGGAACCGGATATCCCGAAGACTACTTTCAAGACTCGGTATGACAATTACGAGTTTCTTGTTATGTCATTTGGGTTGACCAATGCCCCAACAACTTTTATGCATTTGATGCACATTGTATTTTAGTCATATCTTGACTCTTTTGTCATTGTCTTTATTGATGACATTCTGGTATATTCCTAGAGCCAGGAAGATTATGAGCAATACCTGAGGACATTACTTCAGACTCTGAGAGAAAAGAAATTATATGCAAAGTTTTCAAAATGCAAGTTCTGGTTGTATTCCGTGGCATTCTTAGGACACGTGGTATTGAGTGAGGGTATTCGAGTGGATCTGAGAAAAATAGAGACAGTGCAGAGTTGGCCCGGACGATCCTCAGCTATAGAGATCCGCAGTTTCCTTGGCTTGGCGGGATATTACCGTCGATTTATGGAAGGGTTTTCATCGATTGTAGCCCCTATGACCAGACTGACCTAGAAGGGTGCTCCGTTCCAGTGGACGGAAGAGTGTGATGCGAGCTTTCAGAAGCTCAAGACAGCTTTGACTGCGGCCCCAGTATTGATATTGCCTACAGGTTCAGAGTCTTATACGGTCTATTGTGATGCTTCGAGGGTTGGCCTCGGGGCGGTGTTAATGCAGGATGGTAGAGTGATTGCTTATGCATCCAGATAGTTGAAGATTCATGAGAAGAACTACCTTGTCCATGATCTTGAGTTAGCTGCCATCGTTCATGCCCTGAAGATTTGGTGCCATTACCTATACAGTGTGCCATTTGAGATTTATACCAACCACCGTAGCTTGCAGCATCTGTTCAAGCAGAAAGATCTTAATTTGCGCCAGAGGAGATGGTTAGAGTTGCTGAAGGACTATGATATCACTATTCTGTATCACCCAGGTAAGGACAATGTGGTAGCCGATGCCTTGAGTCACCCGGCAGAAAGTTTAGGGAGTTTGGCTTATTTACCAGCATCGGAGAGGCCTATGGCAATGGATGTTCAGGCCTTAGCCAATCAATTTGTGAGATTGGATCTTTTGGAGCCCAGTCAGGTTCTAGCTTGTGTGGTTTCACGGTCTTTCTTTATTTGATCGTATCAGAGAACGACAATATGATGACCCTCACTTGCTTGTCCTTAAGGACAACGTCCAGCATGGTGATGCCAGAGATGTAACCATTGGTGGGGATGAAGTATTGAGGATGCAGGGTCAGGTTTGTGTACCCAATGTTGATGGGCTTCAGGAGCTGATTTTAGAGGAGGCCCACAGCTCGCGGTATTCTAATCATCCGGGTGCCGTGAAGATGTACCAGGATTTGAGGCAGCATTACTGGTGGAGGAGGATGAAGAAAGATATAGTTGGATTTGTAGCTCGGTGCCTTAATTGTCAGCAGGTAAAGTATGAGCACCAGAGACAGGGTGGATTGCTTCAGCGAATAGAGATTTCGGAGTGGAAGTGGGAACGGATCACCATGGACTTCATATCTGGGCTCCCACGGACCTTGAAGAAGTTCGATTCCATTTGGGTTATTGTGGATCGACTGACCAAGTCCTCTCATTTCATCCATGTATGTACAACCTATTTTTTGGAGCGGTTGGGGGAGATTTATATCCGGGAGATTGTTCGTCTTCATGGTATCCCAGTTTCCATCATTTCGGATAGAGGTACTCAGTTCACATCGCGGTTCAGGAGAGCCATTCAACATGAGTTGGGTACTGGGGTAGAGTTGAGTACGACATTTCACCCTCAAACAGACGGACAGTCCGAGCGCACTCTTTAGATTCTTGAGGATATGCTCCGTGCGTGTGTGATGAAGTTTGGGGGTTCTTGGGATCAGTTTTTTCTTGCCATTGGCGGAGTTTGATTACAACAACAGTTATCAGTCCAACATTCAGATGGCCCCATATGAGGCTTTGTATGGTAGGTGGTGTAGATCTCCAGTGGGTTGGTTCGAGCCAGGTGAGGCTAGATTATTGGGTACAGATTTGGTTCAGGATGCTTTAGAGAAGGTTAAGGTGCTTCAGGATAGGATCCGTACAGCCTAGTCTAGACAGAAGAGTTATGCGGACCGAAAGGTTCGCGATGTTTCCTATATGGTTTGGGAGCGGGTTCTGCTTCGGGTTTCACCTATGAAAGGCGTTATGAGATTTGGAAAGAAAGGGAAGTTGAGTCCGAGGTTTATTGGCCCTTTTGAAATGTTGAGGCGAGTTGGAGAGGTTGCTTATGAGCATGCTTTACCTCCCTGCTTGGCAGAAGTTCATCCAGTATTTCATGTTTCGATGCTCCGGAGGTATCACGGTGACCCGTTGCACGTGTTGGATTTCAGTTCAGTCCAGCTGGACAAGGACCTATCCTATGTTGAGGAGCCAGTAGCAATATTGGATAGGCAGGTTAGAAAGCTAAGGTCAAAGAACATTGCATCAGTGAAGGTTCAGTGGCGGGGCCAACCGGTCGAGGAGGCGACCTGAGAGATCGAGCAAGAAATGCGCAGCCGTTACCCTTATCTTTTCACTACTTTAGGTATGTCTCTATGTTTGTTTGAGGATGAACGAATGTTTAAGTGTAGGAGGATGTGACGACCTGGATGGTCGTCTTAAGAATTAATTCCATGATCCCCTATTAACTATCTTCCCCAAGTTTATTTCGACTATTTTGAATTGTCGGGATGTTCGATTTTGAATTTCGGAGAATTTTGGGACACTTAGTCCCTAAATGAGAGCTTAAGTCTTAGAAGTTTGAAATATTCAGAACAATGTGAAGACGGTCTCGGAAAAGAAATATGATGGTTCCGTTAGCTCCGTTATTTGATTTCAGGCATAACTGTGTGAACGGATTGTGTTTTGGAGGTCCGTAGCGAATTTAGGCTGAAAATATCGAAAGTTGAATTTTTAAAGTTTCCGGTCGGATAGCGAAATTTTGATCCGAGGGTTGAATTGAAATTTCGGAAGTTGGAGTAGCTCCGTAATGTTGAATGTGACGTGTGTCCAAAATTTTGGATCGTTCGGACGAGGTTTTATAGACTTTTTGATCGAAAGCATATTTTTAGAGTTTTTGAAATTCTTAGGCTTGAATTCGATGAAAAATAGGTGTTTTGATGTTGTTTGAAGTATTTTGAATATTGGTACAAGTTTGAATGATGTTTTAGGATTGGTTGACATGTTTGGTTGAGGTCCCGGGGGCCTCGGGATGATTTTGGATGGTTGATGGAAAGGTTGAAAAAGTGTTGCAGCAGCTGTAGTATTGCTGCTTTTGGTATTTTCGCATCTGCGGCTTGGGAATCGCAGATGCGGCACCACAGAAGCGATTTTGGGGTCATTCCTTTAGGAACCGCAGGTGGGGTATATTTTCCACAGATGCGGTACATTTTTCGCAGATGCGAAACCGCAGATGAGGTATAGTTTCCACAGATATGGAACCGCAGATGCAGAATATTTTCCGCAGATGCGGTATATTTTCCGCAAAAGCAAAAATTGCTGGACAGATTTATTTCATTTTTGGCGATTTGGAGCTTGGGTGAGGTGATTTTTCGAGAGATTTTCAGAGGTAACAATGGGGTAATTGTTCTTAACTCAATTTTGGTTAGATTACTCAAATCTATTACTAGCTTTGGCATTAAATCCGTGAATTTAGTTGAAAAAGTTTAGAAACCCCTCTCGGATAGATTTGATGATTTGAAGATCGAAATGTTATGGGATTTGGATCATTTTGATATGATTAGACTCGTGAGAGTGCGATGTTTCTGGAATTATAAATTTTACCAGATTTCGAGATGTGGGCCCGAGGGGCATTTTGGTCATTTCACATAATTTCACGTATTAGCTTAAAATTTAATTGTGGAATCAGTTACTTGAAGTATAATTTACAATATCCAATTTAATTGAATAGATTTGGGCCATTTGGAGTCGGATACTCGTGGCAAAAATGTGGTTTCGGGTTTACTTGCACTTGTTCGAGGTAAGTGGCTTGTCTAACCTTGTGTGGGGGACCTTTCCCCTTAGAATATGATATTTGGTAATTGAATGCCTTGTACGTGACGCGACGAGCGCGTAATTGAGCTAATTGTTAAAAATCCAATCTTACTTAAGTATTTAAACTGAGTTCCATTCTTACTTGCTTTGTTCGACTTGCAAATATAGCCTGTGTTAGTTTAGAAAAGTATGCTTAGTTAACTTAAATTGCCTATTTGATTAAATTGTGTTGTTTGCGTTACGTGAAGCATATTAGGCTAGAATTTCCTGTTGTGTTGGTATTAAGTTCCAATTTTTAATATCTTCTTGCCGTTGCAGTGTATTTACATTGGAACTACGGATGTGGGATTCCGGTAGCTCTCCCTTGTCTGTTTACTTTGGGACTGCGGGTTAGATTCCCGATAGATCCCCCTGCACATTTACTTTGGGACTACGGGTTAGATTCCTGATAGACCCCCCTGCACATTTAGTTTGGGACTGCAGGTTAGATTCCCGATAGATCCCCCTGCACAGTTATATGGACCTATGGGAATGCACCCGGTAGATTCCCCCAGTACTGAGTATTGATAGTTGGACTACGAGATGGTATCCGGGGAGATCCACTGGACATATGATAGTTGGACTACGGGATGGTATACCGGGAGATTCAATGGACAGATGATAGTTGGCCTACGGAATGGTATCCCGGGAGATCTACTGGACAGATGATAGTTGCACTACGGGACGGTATCCTAGGAGATCCACTGGACAGATGATAGTTGGACTATGGGATAGTATCCCGGGAGATCCACTGGACAGGTGATAGTTGGACTACGATACGGTATCCCGAGAGATCAACTGGACATATGAAATGAAAATGGGACTCAGGATGGTATCCTGGAGATCCCCGGTTGGTATTATCGGTACTGAATTATATTGCCTCCAGTGTTTGCATTGTATTTGCGTTGTTCTGTTAACTTGTTGCTGTTCTATTTACACTGTGCTATACTATGGATGTTTGCACTTACTTATACTACTCCTTTCACACTATTGGATTATACCTTGTATTTTGTCTCAGTAGGGCCCTGACCTTCCTCATTACTACCCAACCGAGGTTAGGTTTGGCACTTGTTGAGTACCGCTGTGATGTACTCATGCCCTTTCTATGCATGTTTTTCATGTGAAGATCCAAGTACTTATATTTAGTCCTATCACCCCTGAGGCGAGACGACTGCTCTAGTGACTTCGAGGTATATCTGCTGCGTCCGCAAACCGAGGAGTCTCTTTCTATTCCTGCATTTAGTATTTAGAACTTCCGTACTTTCAATTCTTGTTAGACATTCTGGAGATTAGAGCTATGTAGTTATTTCTTAGCTTGTGGATCCATGAGTTTTCGGGTTTTAGGGATAGTGTTTCAGAATTTGAAGTTGTGTTTATATGCCAAACGGCATCTACATATTGTTCCATTCAGTTATTTTTACTTTTGTCTATTTAATTCCGCAAGTATAGATTATTTCTGCATTGTTAGGCTTACATAGTCATAGGGAGTAGGTGCCGTCACGATAGTTCACGGAGGGCGAACGGGGGTTGTGACAAATGCATGTGCAACGCCCGTGTCCGAAAACTAGTTGTATAAAGCAGGGCAATACAAATCTGACGTGGCATCTCTCAAATGCCGGGGTTTCTATTTATCTCTTTTTCTTAGAGTTTTGACTTTTTTAATGAAGAAAAAATAAATTTATGAAGTTGTAGCCAATGGAATTTACAAGGCAATTAACCCCAACAGTCGCTTCCCCTTACATTCCTTCATAACAGTCCCTCACTCTTAATTATCATACTTGCTTTCTCTTCATCCCCTATTTTATAGTATTCTTCGTCTTTCCCAATTGCCATAGAGAATAGTTTCTCTCAATTCTCAAGGTAAATCTCTTCTTTATGATTTTGGAACATATCATGTTTAGTTTTGTTTTCTCTGTGTTCGACCTCTAAGATGAAGGTGTCTCTATTATTATGTATTCCCAATTCCCAATTTTAATATTAAAGATTTTATCTTTTTATTGTTCAACTTCTGTAATATTTCACAAAATCTATATCAGTTGCTTTTGATTCTTTTTGGGTATTGGACTTTTTGGTTTCCATTATCTCCACTATTTTTTTTCTACATAAATTTTGTGGTGGTTGATTAGTTTTTCATTTGATTAGTGCTAATTAGTATTTGGATCTTTTATATTACCTGTCATGCTATATTTGATTGTTCCTAATGTGTTTACCCTCTAGTCTGCGAAGATTTAATTTTTTGGGGGTTATATTTTTCACTTTGTTCAATTGAAAATTAAAATTTATCTTGAACTTGGAGTTCTAAAATGTCAGAGACAAGCCTAAGGCTTTGAAGACAATCTCTACAGTTCCAGGTATTGAAATGGTTAAAATTTCCTTTGTTATACACCAATCAAGATTTCATTCTTAATTGATAAAAAAACGTCAATGCTTCAGCTGCAATTGTGCTGGTTTTCTTTTTTCCATATGAATTTGTGAAAATTTTACTTATAGCATCATCAGTATCATTGATACTTTATTACTCAAATTCTCCTGTTGATAATTTAGCTATCCTTGGAGCATTTTTCGTTATTAACCTACCATATATCATCTATATTTTTTTAACCTTGAGTATAGTCAATCTGGAACATTGACTGATTGAATGGTATATTTTACTCCTTACATAATTTGCTACTCAATTTTTTTATAGAATATTATGTGACTTTGAGGTCATTTGTTAGTTTTATGTGAAATTGAAGTCACAGTTAGTTTTCAAACTCCAGGCAACAGAGTTTGCAGAATTACGTCACCCGAGGAGATATCGACACTTTTTCTTGAGAGTTTGTTTTCGTTCTCAAGTTTCTTTTTACTATGCTATATAGCCGCTCAATCTTGAATAGTTGTCATTTATCTCAACTTGACATTTTGGCTTTCATCAATTTCAATGATCATATCTAGAGGCTAATACTGGAACAAATAAAGTTAACAACAATTATGTGGGGACCCCTTTGCTAAAGGGGTTGAGTTTAAGAATAGGTAGAAATCACCACTAGATATTTAAGGATCAACTATAGTTAGTTGTCTTGCGATTAGTTTCCTGCCTGTTACATTTAGTCATCGAGGCATATCGACGTCTTATAACTTGTGTATGTGACATACCAAAATCTTTCAACAATGACAATTTTGGCATAACTTAGTTTGCTAAGTATTGAAAGAAGCCAACATTAGTCTATTCTTTTATGGAAAGAAGATAGAAGCTTATATATATTTTATACATAAAAGAACTAGGTAAGCTTGGCAATGAGGAGCGTATGTAGACAATAAATTTGGTTCGAGAAAATAAAATCAAGATAAAAAATATCGCAACAATTGTAATATTTTATTCCAAATATTTTGAGTGTTACAATCTCTTTGAATCCTCTGATTCTTCTTTTCAATAGTAAATAAATTCAAGGGCCTTTGAGCTTGATCTTGAATCTATGTTTGTTGTCACGAACGATGATCTTGTTCTTAAGCTTGAGCTTGATTGCTTGAACTTGACCTTGATTTGTTCTTTGTTCTTGAACTTGAACTTGATTTCTTCTTCTTTCTTGAGCTTGAACTTGATTTCTTGAACATGAACTTGAAGCTTGAAACTTGTGGAGAAATTTGCAGTGTTTGGTCCACGAGCTCTTTCTTGCTTCTTGTTATAACTTCTGGTCCATTTTATGAGTTATGAAGACCCCTATTTATAGTTGTGGAAGGGAAGAGTCATGATAAGAACACACTCTTTCCGACCAATCAAATTGAAGTGTCACTCTTTCCGACATGGTCGCATTTGATTGGCCAGAACATGTCACTTGCACACATGTCACGATTTCATTGGCCTTTCAGTGTGACTGGGTGTGAGCACATGATTTTTGCCTCACATGAATTACTCCCACAAAATCAAACAAAAATTATTTGTTTTATTGTTTGAAATCTTGTGAAATTTGGTGGTATTTTCTGTTATTGTTTGCATTTCTCTGTGCATGTTTATTTGTTAAATTGATAAAAAATATCAAAATATATTACAATTGCATTTGGGATTTAATTAGACATTTGGAATTAATTAATAACTAAGTGTTTTATAAAAATAAAAAAAAAATCTCAAAAAAATAATGTTTTTTTGCATTTTTTTAGTGTTTAATGTAATATTGTGTGATTTGGTATTTAAATGTTTGTGATAATTATAATTTAGAGTTTAAGTAGTTTAATTTAGCGGGATTAATTTAGGGTTTAAGACAATTTTGAGAAGAAAATATTTTGAAAAAAAAAACTAAAAAGAAAAGGAAAAGAATTAAAGGACCTGGATTTGGGCCACAAATTCAAGGCCCAAATGAAATCCACCCAGTAACCACGCAAAATTGGCCCAAAATCCGGTCCAGGAAATCAGTTGCCCAGGCCCTTTGAAACGACGTAGTATGGGAGTGGAACTACGTCGTTTCAACGTCAACAAATCTCAACCGCCCATCCATATCCATCCAACGGTCTACAACTTCGCCCAATACCCATCTCCGGCCCCGACCCATTCCGTCAGAAATCGATCCAGTCTAAAAAGCGTTTGAAATGACACCGTTTTGCTAAGTGGATTGATCCAAGCCATTGATCACATTTGATCGAACGACATGCATTCAATCTCCCAATCAGTACATAAAAGAATAACGGACCCCGCCCCCTCTCTCATAACCCCCCCTCCTCTCTATCGTCTCTCTTCAGAGACCAGATCTACAGCCACCACAAACCACCGCTGACCGCCCGTCGGAAATTGCCCACGGCGGTGGTCAGCACCAATGTCCCCCAAAATTACACCATAGCCTACCTTCGACCTCCCCGTTCTAAATCTCCAATCGCTTTCCTTCGAATCCAAGTCGAACCCTTCGAAAGTCGATTCGAAGGGATGAACCCTAGCGCCGCCCTAAAATTCGCCGGTGGCGGCGCCGCTCCAAATCATCTCAAATCGACACCCCACGGCCCCCTCACCCTCCTCTACGCTAATCTCTAACTAGCATCCCTCGAATATGGCCCAGTCTACTCGAATCTTAAATCTAAGGGTTCGAGTCCTAAAGACCAAGTCCAAAACATGAAACTCCAGTTCCTCATGAGATTTAAAGACTGATTTCGTCACTAATATAAGGTTATTCACTTGTTCTTTGAAGAACAAGTGATTGACCTTATTTGGTGATGTAAATCGAAGGGTCAGTCGATGTTCGAGGCGTAGTTTGGTAAGTCTCCTTTTCTTTTCATCAAGTTTGTTTGTTTTTTGTATCACCTCATCTTCTTCTCTTTCTTTTTTTTTCTTTTTCTGTGAACGGTTAGTTGGAAACTTGAATTAGGTGTTATTTCAAAGGTACTAATTGTTCGTGGGTTATCCTTTGATTCATGCTTTGTGAATATTGCTATAAATAATTTTAGACTTCAAACCATTTAAATAGTGCTTGTTTTTCTGTTTAAGAACAATGGACTAGAAATAAGTTAACCTTTAGGATTGGAGAATCCACGATTAGATTGTGGTTATCTGTATAAAATCGAATAGCCTGGAAACCATTTGAATTGGGTTATTTGGACCCGTTAACTTGGGTTAATTTGACCCCTTTTGTTTGGGGGTTCAGGGTTAATAACACAGGCTTTAAGGGGGTAATTTGGGTGAATTTGAAACCTCAGTAGTTAAAATAAAGTCTGCTAACAGAGGGGTAATGATGCATTACTGATAAGGAATTAATTAAAAATAAAAAGGGGATTACTAGTGGATTGATACCCTGTTAATTGCCTTTTAGAAGATGGAAAGTAGATAACAAGGGGGTAATAATAAAAGGTTTAGAGGTACAAGTGTAAAGGGAAGAAAAAAGGCTGGAAAGGTATAATGACTAAGATAAATAGAGAGGTCGGGGCTGATAGAAAATGGGGGATTTTTAGACTCTAAGACCAAAAAAAAAAAATACACTGATAGGCATTGAGTGAGAGAGGAATACTCTGATATACACACTGATATACATGGGGGATTGAGAGCATTAAGTGAGAAAAGAGGAAATACACTAAGATACACACTAAGATAGACACAGAAATACAGAGAGACAGTCTGCAAATTGAGAGAAACACAGACATTCAGACCCTAAGAGATATAGAGAATATTCAGGGTATTGAGTGAAAAGTATTTAGTTATATACATGCACTGATATAAATTGAAAAATCAGTAGCTAGTACTCGGAAATACAGCTGGAAATCCTCTGAAAATACAGTTTTATTAAAATTGCATTCTCAAAGTGTTTCTTTGAATCTTTACTGTTCCATTTGGTTTTTTGAGATAAGTTGAAGTTGGAATTTTGAAATTGGTTGGATTCTGCTAGGATTCAAGTGTTTTAAGGATTGGTTTGCTGAAGCTGTGTGTCTGGCTGTTGCTATTGCTTTCCTCACCTTCTCCTTCTTTTCTAATTTCCAGGTACACACCCCTAAAATTCAAACATGTGATATTCCCATTGGGAGTCGAAAAAATGGAATAGAATGTGTTGATATTTGAATATTGAACTGTCAGATCTTAATCAGCTGTTGCTTTATCTATTTTCTTTCTGTTTATGCTATGCTTCAAAGTAATGTACACTTATCCTAGGATTTGGATGTATTCTATTCGAACAGTAGTTGCTCATAATCTAGTTTACTGATTCACTCCATTTCATATCATTTACGTTGCTTAAAATCTAAGTAATGTTTGTGGATACAGATGATTCAAGGTTTTAGAGCCTTTAACATGTGCTAAGTAGTAATATATTAGTTTGTTGTAGTGTATTTGGATCTGGTATGTATAATGGATACGTATTTGCTTGAAATGGGATTTGGTTATTGAGTTCAGGGGTGTGATGTCCATGTTGATATACAAATTTTATTTTAAAGGGCTGTAGGTATAACTGCATAATTAAAATCAAACTCGAAGGTCTGCAGGCTATTTTTGTTGCTGCAGGGATTTGACCTTGAATCCTTGCCTGGCCATTATACATTATTGTTGAATTGGGCTAACATTTGTAAAATGATGCTGGGCTACGTTGGGCCCATGATTGAGATTGTAGATGGATTCATTAATAACAAAAAATACAGTAGGCTGTTGGGCTCAAGCTTGGGCTTAAACTGGAAAGCCTTCTTCGCTAGTTAAACCATTAGACCATTAGTTCATTAATCCAAGAGGCATAAAAAATGGACATTAGTTGGGTTGTTGGAATTGGTTTTGGATGAAATAGGAATCTAGGTAATTGGACAGTGAACAAATTGAGTTTTTTGGTAATATTATGCATATGTGAATTGGGTTCAATATTAACGTTATTTTCCTTCTTCATTTACGTTAGTAACATGTTTATTTGAGGTAAATCACCCACATTTAAATAATGTATTTTTTAATTAGGCAAGTTTCTCTAGGTGGTTAAAAACTCGTTTTATCTGTCAGAATCTGGGTATTGCAATGCTATAATAGATATAGTTGAGTTGCTGGAATTTTGAATCCCAGTCCCAAGGCTCAAGAATGTGAAAAGTGGTTATTCTCGCAAATGTTTCTATCTTAGTGTAAAATTGGATATTTTTGCGAATGGTCTAGTTAAGGAGTGGTTAAAGCTGCAAATCAAAATGGTTGGTGTAATTTGATGTCGCGAATTGGTAAGAGTAAATTGACTAACTAATGTAGGAAATTAATTGAGGTGCACCGTGCCGAAAGTGACAATTACATGACCTTCACTTAATTAATTTTTAATTGATCCTTATAACTCGAGGTGTGCCATTTAGAAAATTTTCGTGGCCCTCGCAAAGTTGCAAATACGTAGTTGCTTTAGGCGCGTCATTTTAATAATTTTACCTTCTTAAAACTGGGTGCACATTTCATGTGACCCAAATCCAAATCCCAAAACGTTGAATAAAAACTGTTCCGGATTGTGGGTGCATTTCATGTGACACAAGCCAAAGACATGTTTTAAACGACATTCAATATACCTTAAAAATTAATTAAAAGCGGTAAATAAGTAAAAATGCATATATGTCAAAACATGTTGTAAATCAGATAAGTAGGCCAAATATAACAGTTGAGCGACCATGCTAGAACCACGGAACTCGAGAATGCCTAACACCTTCTCCTGGGTTAACATAATTCCTTTCCCGGATTTCTGGTTCGCGGACTGTAATACATAGTCAATCCTTTTCCTTGATTCGGGATTTTAAACCGGTGACTTGAGACACCATAAATCTTCCAAGTGGTGACTCTGAATCTCAATAAACGAATCCCATTTCGATTGTCCTTTAAATGAGAAAACTCCCTTTATTTTAGTCCTTCAAGGGTGTAGGTCAATAGGAGGCGTGACACCGTTGGCGAATCTGCTGGGGACTAACCCAGAACCACTGGTTCACTATTAGAAATTCGAGCTTGGAATAATTGATATTTGGCTTATTATCTGATTTTTTACATGTTTTGAGCCTAATGTGCTTAATGTTGCTTTTTACCGCTTTGATAATTGTTTGAACTGTGCATATAAACTATCTTCTCACGCACCCCCTCTGAGTCTTCTTGAAATTAAAATTGGGCATTTGCTTGATATAGCCCGCTTTCTTTGAGATAGCCGAGGTGCTTGACAACTGGTGAATGATTTTAGTCACACATGTTTTAGGCGGGGAGCAACCAGTTAAGCCGGAAAGCAATGATACAGGTACATTGACCTTCCTCGGCTCGAGTTGTCCGCTCAAGTAAGCCAGTCTAGATACTTTCTCCAATAAGATTTGAACCTAGAAGAACAAACCTCATGTTGGATATCCCTAGTAGGTTCGCTTTATTTGCATCATGTGCATTTGACTTAGGAGACACAACATCGGGGTTGGGTCTGTCTAGGACAGGTGCACCAAAAGAAAAAAGACCATCCTGATGCATCTTGCATGCTACTTATGCATTTATTTGCTTCAGAATTGTATGTTGACCAGTTTTTGAATAATGAGGGGAGAATTAAAGAAAAAGAAAAAAAAAGAAAAAAAGAGGAAATAGTTATTCTTTTTCAGGGAAAAATCAGGATTTAAAAAAAATGATAGCAAAGCTTGGCTAGAATTTTTGTTTCCTTTTTTGAAAAATAGTTGATTTTATTTCCGTCAAGTATGGCATAACTACGTAAGTTTGATTCTCACCGGATATGGGATACGTAGGCAACCCATATCGGGTTCAACTATTTTGAAAAAATAATAAATTTAGGGGGTAAATAAATGTCGTTATTTTGCCGTGCGTAAAGGTAATGCCATTCTTGGGTAAAATAGCCAAACGCCTGCAAAAGGGCGCCGGAGGGCCATTTTGCAAGAACAACTACCTGTAGTCATTTCTTAAAATAGCCTTTAAATCTTCTTCAAGTGCTGAAAGGCTGCGTTGATAAAACCGGATATTTGTTTTTAAACTGGCGAGAAACAATGATGATTTTCTTTTTGAAGAGAAAAAAATATTAAAAAAAAATTTTAATGGTCATAATTTGCATATGTTTTAGGTGAGTCTTAACCCCTTTTTATTTTATCTAGGATCACCATGAGTTCTCCACAAAGAAGTGGCCGAAAAAGAGCAAGGGACGAAACACCTCATATGTTCATGATCCGAGATAAAACCCCTATCAGTCTCTATAATTGGTGGGCTAGTTTTGCTACATGGGAACGAAATCAAGTATTTAAACACATCAAGTTCCTCACAAACATCATGGGAATTGAGCCTAACAGGGATTTAATTGAGGCTCTAGTGGGTTTTTGGGACCCAGCGAATAATGTATTCAGGTTCAAAGATTGTGAAATGACGCCCACATTGGAAGAAGTAGGTGGGTTCACAGGATTGGGAGAGACCTTCATGGAAAAAAGCCTGCTACTCCAAGAAAGGTTGGTGTTAACAACTTTCTAAAGAAATTATTCCTCCGTCGAATTATGATGGGTTGCTTAAACGAAGGCTGGGTTTCATTGGAATATCTATATGATAGGTTTGGGGACGAGAAAGGGTTTGAGAAATTCTCGATCATAGAATTCGCCAACCAGTTGAGTTACGACGCTTGGAGGGAGTTGAGAATCTTTGTGTTCATGATATCATTTCTAGGGACCATGATCTTTCCAGAGCGTGATGGGCGCATCAGAATTTGATTAGTGGCGGTAGTCTCGTATTTGCAGAGTAGCGAGGATCATACCATTCTTCTCATGATTCTGGGAGATATTTTTTGAGCTTTGACCCGAGGCTAAGAGGGCGGAGATTACTTCGAGGGATGCAACATTCTACTGCAGATGTGGTTCATAGAGCACCTTTATCATCATCCAATGGTAATAAATTTCAATGAAAACTGGCTGAATTACATTCGTTGTCACCCAGGCAAGGCCGCGGGTTGTAATCTTCCAAATAGGGTGGGGGCCTGGCAGGAATTACTTGGTTCACTGGATGCGGATAAACTCATTTGGAACTATTATTGGTTCCCTTCCGCTAGGGTCATGCATATGTCGACGTATCGCCCATTCTTCATACTCATGGGTTTTAGAGGTTTCCAACCTACGCACCCCTACACATCATGCGTCAGCTAGGGAGAGAGAAAAAGAGGCTCCTGATTGAGGACATGCGTCCGTTCGTATGGGAATTCACAGGAGAGGAACCTCTAAGTGAGTCTTATGCACAAAAGGTTTGGTTTGGTGGTCGATTTTCTGATATAGACGAGATGGTAGCAGACCATGAACGTGGGGAGGTAAGCCTTGCATACCTTGAGTGGTTTCACAACCAGGCTGTCCCCGTGCAAAGGCCCGAAAGATCAATAAGGCATGCAGTTGATTGGGAGAAGGAGATAGAGTCCAGAGTTAGAAATACTAGAAGGGAAGTGGCACGAGAGTTCCAATCTCATATTAACACTTTACAAGAAGATAAGGGAATACTGGAAGCAGCCATGGACATACAACAGGTTAATTTTGAGCAGGAAAAGGCTCAATAGGCACGAGAGAAGCAAGCACTCAAAGCCCAGATTCAAAAGATGAAGATAACTGCAAAAAATTCAAAAAGGATCCAGGATAATAAAAAACTCATAATCAGTCTGAAAAAGAAAGCCCTCGAATGTCAAGAGGACTTGGAAAAATCTGAAGCTATTCTGACAAGGATCCGGGCAAGATGGACAAGGGGTGAAGAAGAGCGGTCACAGCGTATGTAGCAGATGAAGAGGGACTATGAGGGGACCGTCACTATCCTGAGAGGAAAAATAGTCACTCTCGAAGATGAGGTAGTCAGACAGGCTAGAGATTTCAAAGCGGATAAGAATCACTGTTATGATCTGATGGCGCAGATGGAGGAAGAAATGCATAAGTTCCAAAATCAACTCCTTCGTAACTCTCAAGTGCTAGAAGCGCGGGATCAGCAGATAGGACGGTTGCTGAAGGAAAAGGGCAGGATTGGAGAAGGGATCAGAACTATCGCACATTACATTACTACAAAATGCCAAGCATGCGAGGACATGACCCATACCACCTTTTTACCGGTAGTGATGACGTTCGTCCGGCAAATTGTGAGCGATTTGGAAAGGCTCCAAAGGGATCTTGCACCAAGGCCTGCAGCAAGACCGAATGATGCCTCGCGGGCCCCAGGAAATTTCGGGTCATTAATGTATTCCTGATCTTGGTTTGAGTCTGTACTTGCTTGTTAAAATTTTTAAGTTTGTCAGTTGGTCCTTTTAAGTTTGCTTGTCGTCTTTTCAAGGTCTGGAAATTTTCTTTTCGTCTGTCAAGTTGTTTTAATCAAAGTAGTTGTTTTATGAAAAATATTTTGTTACTTATTTTACACGGGCCAGAACTATGCACGGTCTGATTCATGCGGGGACATGATACGCAAGAAATCTCCATAAGATTTGACCACCACTAAAAGAAGAAAAAATAAATTAGTAAATAAATGGGGATCAAATAAACGAAAGTTTGAGTGAAAGTAGGAGGGGCCGGAATGATGCACGCAACCGAAGCAAATGCATGATAGATAACGGTTAACTGCCTAGGTGCATTGCATCCCTACATGCGATTGCATATTTGTTAAACTCTAAAAACTAACAAGTTTGTTATTTCCAGAGAAGTCAAGCAGTTAGTTACCTAGAGCATACTGGCACATTACCATTACCAAACTAGATCAAAGGAGAAATACCAGAAATCATGTCTAGTCCAGACAGAGAAGTAAGTGCTGAAGGGGAAGAGTTAGATATGCAGACAATGAAGGATGAGATGTATAAGCTAAAGCAATAAATGACCGAGATGTACCAGGCCTGGACCAAGGGTCATCCACCACGAGCTTATCCGGCTAACCCTACTTTCCTCCCGACAGCGGCGCAGTCTCCAGAATAGCTTATTTTGGATTCATCCCCGAATTTTCCCCTCTATCAACATCACCAAGGAACCAGATCCCACCCACCACAAGCTCCGCTACCAAAACCCCTTCCATACCCTACTCCACCAATCACACCGATTTTCGTGGCATCTTTACCAGCCGTGTTTCAACCATCCTCTAGTGAGCCTGTGTTCCCGGCTCCTGACAACCAATATTACCCTCTGGAGCCCACTTTTAAAGCTCCTGAAACCTACACTTACACTCAACACTTAGATCTCCCGATAGGAGTGGAGAAACCAGCCAAAAATGCTGAACAGGAAGAGATGGCCAGGAAGGTCAAGAGCTTGGAGCAGTCCTTTAGAGATATGAGGGGACTAGGTGGTCAGGTAAGTGTAGCTTACAAAGACCTGTGTTTGTTTCCAAATGTACAATTACCGGTAGGGTTCAAAATGCCCAAGTTTGACTTGTAAAATGGACACGGGGACCCAGTAGCACACTTGAGGGGATTTTGTAGTAAGATGAGAGGAGCAGGCGGGAGAGATGAGTTATTGATGGCGTACTTTAGTCAGAGTTTAAGTGGCTCAGCCTTGGAGTGGTATACCCGACAAGATCATGGTCGATGGTACACTTGGGACAATCTAGCCCAAGCATTTGCGTGCCACTTTCAATATAACCTTGAAATCGTCCCAGATCGTCTGTCACTGACGAAAATTGAGAAGAAGTCCGGAGAAAGTTTCCGAGAATATGGCTTCCGATGGAGGGAGCAAGTTGTGAGGGTTGATCCCCTGATGAAAGAGAGTGAAATGGTTGATTACTTCTTACAGGCTTTAGAGCCCACTTATTTCGGTCACTTGGTGTCAGCGGTAGGGAAGTCTTTTAACGAAGTGGTAAAAATGGGAAGCATGGTGGAGGAAGGACTTAAGTCCAACAAAATCATGAGTTATTCAGCAATTAAGGCAACCACCCAAGCCATCCAAAGTGGCACTGGGGGTGTCTTGGGAAGAAAGAAGAAGGAGGATGTTGCAACAATTGAGTCGACAATGTGGCCCAAGCGCCCATCACCATACTACAACCAGCCACGACCCTACCCTCAAACTTACCCCCACACTCCATATAATCCACCACAACATTACTACCCACCGCCAGATCCCCACTTCTCTGTCCATCATGCTCAGACATACATTCAACCTCCTACCCATGCACAATGGCATGCGCCAGCCCCATAAAATACCTACCCAAATCCCCAAAATACCTACCCACCTCCAAGAGCCTACAGAAACCCCTCTGGAATAGGTTTCCGTCCAAACCAAGCCTTCAGGAATAAGAGGGCGCAGAAGCAAAAGACTTTCACTCCACTAGGAGAATCCTATACCAGTCTATTCCACAGGCTGAGGCAGCTGGGCATGTTGAACCCGATTGAGGCTAAGCTACCAAAACCCCCGCTGAGAAATCTTGACCACTCGTTGAGTTATGAGTATTGTTCAGGAGCCCCGGGGTATGACATAGAGAAATGCTGGAAATTGAAAACAACTATTCAAGAGCTCATCGACACCCGTCAGATTGAGGTTCAAGCCCCAGAAATGCCCAACATCAACCAGAATCCACTTCCGGCCCCCACGATACCAATATGATTGAGCTGGTGCAAAGAGAAGGAGAGCCTAAAAAACCCTCACAGACTGTGATGATGATCAAGTCCAGTGAAAGTAGGCCAGGTAAGAAGTCAACTAGTGATAAGCTGTTGATCAGTGGAAGGGAAACAAATAGTAAACCAGTGGCGATGGTTCATAAGGAGTCCTCAAGAAAATTTATAGTGAAACAGGGAGAAGCGAAGTTGGTTGTGCCAGGAGCAACAAACAGACCCATTCTAATAGTGGAAGGTGCCCGTATAGACACAGTCATCATCAAGCCAGTGGTCCAGCTGCCGGTGGTTGACGGTAAAGCCATTCCATGAAATTATGATCGGGTAACAGTGACCTAAAAGGGAAAGGAAGTCAGGGAAGAAGTTTGCGAAGCCCACGGGCTAACTCGCTCGGGAAGGTGTTTTGCTCCCGTAGAATTGAGAAAAGCCAACCCGGTGTCAGTAAAGAAACCTGTGACTGAAGAGGAAGCAGAGGAGTTCTTAAAGAAGATGAAGTTGCAATATTATTCCATCATATAGCAGCTAAAGAAGACGCCGGCTCAAATTTCATTACTCTCATTGTAGATCCATTCCGATAAACATCGTTAGGCGTTGATGAAAATCCTGAATGAGGCCCATGTGCCTGACAAGATCTCAGTCAACCACCTAGAGAGGATCGCAAATAAGATATTTGAGGTAAACAGGATCACCTTTGCCGATAATGAGCTACCTGGAGAAGGCACCGAGCAAAATAGGGCCCTCTATCTTACATTGAAGTGCAAGGAATCTGTGGTTACCCGAGCTTTGATTGACAATGGGTCTAGTGCGAATATTTGTCCCCTCTCCACTTTGAACAAACTGAAAGTGGATAACGACAGAATCCGCAAGCATAACATTTGCATTCAGGGGTTCGACGGTGGGGGCAAAGATTGAGTTGGGGATATAGTGCTGGAACTGACGATTGGGCCTGTGGAGTTCACCATGGAATTCCAAGTGTTGGATGTGGCAATCTCCTACAGCCTTTTGTTGGGGCGACCATGGATCCATGCCGCTAAGGCAGTTCTGTTTACTCTGCATCAAATGGTTAAGTTTGAATGAGACCGACAAGAGATTGTGGTTCATGGTAAGGATAATCTGCGCTCCCAGAGAGACACCATTATACCATTTATTGAAGTAGAGGATGGCGCCGGGCCATGGGTATACCAAGTTTGTGACACAGTACTGGTCGAGAAAATTCTGGAGGGGAAGTGCATTCCAAATACAAAGATAACTCCGTATCTGTCATGGTAGCCTATGAAATGTTGGGATATGGCTTCGTGCTCGGAAAAGGTTTGGGTTCATATCTTCATGGCATTATACAGCCAGTATCCCTACCAGAGAATGTGGGAACCTTCGATTTGGGATTCAAGCCTACAGCTGCACACATCCGAAGAGCCAAGAAGTTGAAACAGAAGGCATGGGTCCTTCCAAAGCCTGTCCCATATCTCTCCAGATCTTTTGTCAAGTTTGGTACCAGAAGACGTCCAGCAACATCAATTAACGGTCCTATGGTCATCCCTGATAAAGAGTTGATAGAGAAGTTCGAGAATTTGTTCAATGAGGTGAACATGATAGAAAGTGGAGAAGTCCTAGTGACGCCGAAGTGCAATTTGTGGGACCAAAGACAAAGCTCAATAATTGGAGGGCTACTCCTCTCCCTACTCGGAAGGAGTCTTGGTAGTCTGCTTTGATTTTCCTTTTAGTTTGTATGGATTATTCCAGGGTTGTAATCCAAATTTTGTTTTCACTCTGTTTTGAGTGTGCAAACCTTGTTATCTTTAATCTTCCAATGAAATGCAATTTCCTTTCTTCTTCATTCCTGCTAAATTTTATTTTGTTTTCTTCTTTTCTTTTCTGTACAGTTCTTTTTACGCTGGTTCCAATGACATGGCATGCATAAAGAACCTTCAGCCCAGTCTAAAAAATCAATATGATTCTGAGATAATAGTTCAAGAGGTAGATTGTGATTACGAGTCAGAATTTGACGAAGATGAGGCTTTCAAAGAGATTAGTAAAGAATTAAGTCATTTTGAGGAAAAACCTAAACCCAATTTGAATGATACAGAAGCCATAAATTTATGGGACACAGATAATATTAGAGAAACTAAATTAAGCTTCCATCTTGAACCAAAGACTCGGGAAGAATTAATATAAACAGTCATGAAATACAAAGATGTTTCACATGGTCGTATGACAACATGCCGGGTTTAACCACTGATTTAGTGGTTCACAAATTGCCCACTGATCCAACATTTTCTCCTATCAAACAAAAATTGAGAAAGTTCAAAATTGATATCAGTGTAAAGATTAAGGAGGAAATCACCAAAAAACTGGATGCCAAGGTGATTCGAGTCACTCGATATCCTGTTTGGCTAGCTAATGTTGTGCCAGTACCAAAGAAGGATGGAAAAATCAGGGTATGCGTTGATTATCGCAATCTTAACAAAGGAAGCCCAAAGGATAACTTCCCATTACCCAATATCCACATTTTGATCGATAATTGTGCCAAGCGTGAGATCGGATCTTTTGTGGATTGTTATGCCGGGTATCATCAGATTCTGATGGATGAAGAAGATGCAGAGAAGACGGCATTCATCACACCATAGAGAACTTATTGCTACCGGGTAATGCCATTTGATTTGAAAAACACTGGGGCAACATACATGAGAGCAATGACCACTGTGTTTCGCGATATGATACACAAGGAAATTGAGGTGTACGTGGATGATGTGATCATTAAGCCAAAGCAGAAGGCCGGCCATGTCGGGGATCTGAGGAAGTTCTTTCAGAGGCTTCGCATGTACAACCTTAAGCTTAACCCTTCCAAGTGTGCATTTGGTGTTACATCCGGAAAACTGTTGGGATTTATAGTGATTCGACGAGGCATTGAGTTGGATCCATCAAAGATCAAAGCCATCCAAGAATTTTCACCTCCAAGGAACAAGACTGAGGTAATGAGTTTATTAGGGAGATTGAACTACATCTGCAGGTTTATTTCTCAGCTCACGATAACTTGTGAGACCATTTTAAAGTTGCTGAAGAAGGATGATGCGGCCAAATGGACTGATGAGTGTCAAGGAGAATTTGATAAGATAAAAGGATACTTGTCTAATCCACCTGTGTTAGTCCCACCAGAACTAGGGAGACCTTTGATTCTTTATTTGACAGTCTTGGAAAATTCATTTGGCTGTGTACTGGGGCAACATGACATCACTGGCAGGAGGGAACATGCCATCTACTATCTTAGCAAGAAGTTCACGACTATGAGGTTAAGTACACTCACCTGGAGAGGATGTGTTGCGCCCTAACTTGGGTATCACACAAGTGGAAACATTATATATCGGCATATACAACTTACTTTATCTCACGGTTGGACCCATTAAAGTATATCTTTCAAAAGCCTATGCCCACAGGGGGACTTGCAAAGTGGTAAATTTTGCTCACAGAGTTCGACATCGTCTACGTGACGAGGACTGCAATGAAAGCACAAGCATTGGCCGATCATTTGGCCGAGAACCCGGTCGATGAAGAGTACGAGCCATTTAGGACTTATTTTCTCGACGAAGAAGTGATGCGTATCAATGAACTGGAACTGACTGAAAACCCAGGTTGGAAACTTTTCTTCGATGGAGCTACGAACATGAAAGGAGTTGGGATAGGGGTTGTGCTTATTTCTGAAATAGGACATCATTATCCTGTTACGGCTCAGCTTCGTTTCTATTGTACCAACAATATGGTTGAGTACGAGGTGTGCATTTTGGGTTTAAGACTAGTTGCAGACGTGGATGTCCAAGAAGTTTTGGTCTTGGGGGACTCAGACCTCCTGGTACATCAAATTCAAGGAGAATGGGAAACACGTGATTTGAACCTCATACCTTACCGACAATGTTTGCATGATCTTTGTCAGCGATTTCGATCAGTGGAGTTCAGGCATATCCCAAGGGTCAATAATGAGGTTGTTGATGCGTTAGCTACCTTGGAATTAATGCTACATCATCCAGACAAAGCTTATGTTGATCCTTTACATATTCAAGTCCGCGATCAGCATGCTTACTATAACGTGGTAGAAGAAGAACTTGATGGAGAACCATGGTTCCATGATATCAAGGAGTACCTCAGAATGGGGATATACCCGGTATAAGCCACGGGAGATCAAAAGAGAACAATTCGACGGTTGGCGAGTGGATTTTCCCTCAGTGGAGGAGTTTTATACAAAAAGAACACCGGACCTTGGATTGCTAAGATGCATAGATGATAGACAAGCCATGACAGTCATGATAGAGGTACATTCTGGAGTTTGTGGATCGCATATGAGCGGATATGTGTTGGCAAAGAAGATCCTTCGAGCAGGGTATTATTGGCTCGCCATGGAGCGGGACTGTATCAGCTTCATGCGTAAATGTCATCAATGCCAGATACATGGGGATTTGATTCATTCTCCACCATCAGAATTGCACACAATGTCGGCACCATGGCCCTTCGTTGCTTGGGGTATGGATTTCATTGGACCAATTGAACCAGCGACATCCAACGGGCACTGGTTCATTCTGGTGACTATTGATTATTTTACCAAGTGGGTTGAGGCTAAAACTTTCAAGTCTATAACCAAGAAAGTAATGGTTGATTTTGTTCACTCAAATATCATCAGTCGATTTGGCATCCCAAAGGTAATCATCACAGATAATAGTGCTAATCTTAACAATAATTTGATGAAGGAAGTATGTTAACAGTTTAAGATTACACATCGCTATTCTACTCCATATCGTCCCAAGGCAAATGGAACAGTCGAGGCAGCCAATAAGCACATAAAGAAAATATTGAGGAAAATGGTAGAAGGTTCCAAGCAATGGCATAAAAAATTACCATTCGCACTTTTGGGTTATCGCACTACTGTTCGTACTTCGGTAGGTTCAACTCCTTACTTGTTGGTATATTGTACTAAAGCGATAATACCCGCGGAAGTTAAAATCCCGTCCCTTCGGATTGTCGCTGAGGATGAGATTGATGATGACGAGTGGGTCAAAACCCGGTTGGAGCAATTGAGTTTGATTGATGAGAAAATATTGGCAGTGATGTGTCATGGTTAGTTATATCAAAAGAGAATGGCAAGATCATACAACAAAAAGGTGCGTCCTCGGAAGTTTGAAGTGGGCAACAAGTGTTGAAATGTATCCATCCAAATCAGGCCGAAGCAAAAGGCAAGTTCGCCCCAAATTGGCAAGGGCCATTCATTGTGACAAGAGTGTTATCCAATGGTGCTTTGTATCTACCAGACATCGAAGGCAAATGTGTAGATATGGCCATTAACTCTGATGCACTAAAAAGATACTATGTATGATTTTCATTGGTTTATTGTGATTGTTTGTATTTGGCATTTTTTCGAAGACTGAAATGACGAAGGCAATTTGTTCTGCTATCTAAACACTTTACCCTTTGTTTCCCCCATTTGAGACTTATCCATTTTTATTTCATATGCCTATTTTGGAATCAAAACCTAAAAGAAGAAAAAAAAAGAAAAAAAAATATATAATAGTAAGTGAAAAAAAACTGTAACAACAAGGAAAATCGGGCGAACTACGTTTGACCTTATTCCTTTTAAGGATACATAGGCAGCTTCACGGCTCGGTCATAGTAAAACAAAGTCAAAAGATCCCTAAGTAGGAAACTGGGGCAGAAGTTGTGTTTGTAATAAAGAATTTGGTTCCAAAAGTTGTAATCCTAACCCGTTGAATTTGGTTTGAACTTTTTGATACCCTTTTCTTTCCAACCTTATACAAGAACCCACATTGATGTCCAAATAAAGACATCCTGATTAGTCTTTGAGAGGTGCTAAATCAAGCAAGTAAAGATGATTCATACCAGTGGAAACATTCCGGTTTAAGAAAAGAAGTGAAAAAATGAGATAGTCTTATCGGTGAAAACCCACAAGGGCACTGTAAGGCAACAAAGGATGAGAGAAATGAGAGAGTCTTAATAGTGAAAATCCTCGAAGGGCACTATAAGGTGATGAAAGCTGAGAGAAATCCAAAAAATGAAAGAGTCTTATTGGTGAAAACCTTCACAGGCACCGAAAGGTGGCAAGGAATAAAGAAATGGGCAAAAAGAGATAAGGTTGAACGACAAAGATCCATCGAGGCATCAAGTAGAACAAAGATGGTGATTCGGCGAAGAATTGGGTTGTAAAAATATTGAGGCGCGGAGCAAGACAATTGGAAATTGATTGAATTGAATAGACTGGGTAAGTTAATCCGAAATGCACAACATGATCATTGGGATCGGTTATCCCATTCAGATAAGTCCTTTTCTTTTCTCAAACGGTCTTCTAAAGGAAGATTTTCTCTTTTAGTTTTGTCTTTTGAAATCATCACACTTCTTTTCTTTTGGCTAAGGCTTTTTCAATGATAATTCGCTTCTAACAAATAAGAAGGAATTTCAGAGTTTACTGCCAGATTCAAATAGGGTGCAAAGCAAAGTGTCGCTAGGATCAGCCGGAGATAAGGTGATAAGATGTAAGAGGCGTCATTGATAAGCCAAATGATGGAGTGGTGAAGATTCTGTGAAAGTATGGGATCGGATAAGAAGTCCAAAAAGTGGAAGACAACATGTTGGAAAAGTTTCAGATAAGAAGGTTAGAAGTGGGAAGCCACAGTTGGAAAGTTTGTGGATAAGGAAGTAGTCAGAAGGTCGGAAATTCTCAACCAGGTTCAAAGCAGTCAGACAAAATAGAGTATGGAAAGGAGAAAGGGGAAAACCATCCCCGGCAAGAGTATCACAACCGATCAACACATTTTAAACTGATAAAATTTTCTTTGATTTGAAATAGGAACGGAAAAATGTTGTTGATAGTGGAGAAACGTGCCGCAAGGAAGAGTAAGTACTAGACAGGTTTGATTAACTAAATTCTCAGGACCCTCCTGGAAAATGGGACTTGTTTTGAAATAAGCACAAGAAGCAGAATTTAACACAAATTCACCCAAAGAAATACCATCTTTTCCACCTTTTTACCCCAATCTAAAGTGGGAAGCTTTCAGGACCCTCCTGAATAATGAGACCAAGCTTTAAGATTTCCGATAGTAACAGGAATTAGGATAAGGAATGATGTAAGGAAGTTTAATTCAGACACAAAAGTTGTCACTCGTAAAGTAAGATTTGATTAGATATTTTCAGGACCCTCCTGGATAATGGGATATAACATCAGGATTATCTTGAAAAAAAAAAGAAGAGAGAAAGGAAAAACAAGAGGTTCAATAGTAAGAAAATACAATGAAGTTTTACCATGTAATTTACTAGAAGTTTTCAGGACCCACCTGGAAAATGGGACATAACTTTAAAATTGTTAAAAGATTAACAATATTCAATTGACACCCGCAGATGCACTCAATGATCAAACTGGGGCAGAATATTTTTTTTGTTTTTTTTTGTCAGTTTTTGAAGTCAGGCGTCCATCTGAAAAATAATGAACGATAATTTAGGATTTTGGAGGTCAGGCCACCTGGAAAAAAAGGACCAATAGTTGGAGATTTTGGAAGTCAGGCGTCCACCTGAAAAACAAGGAAGAATAAGTTGAAATTAGGAAAGTCAGACATCCACCTGGAAAACAAGGAACGATAGTTGGAGATTTTGGAAGTCAGGCGTCCACCTAAAAAACAAGGAAGAATAAGTTGAAATTAGGAAAGTCAGGCGTCTACCTGGAGAACAAGGAATGATAGTTGAAGGTTTTGGAAGTTAGGAGCCCGCCTGTATAATAGAGAAATACATTTCAAGTTTTGAAGTCAGGAGCCCGCCTATATAACAGAGGAATACATTTCAAGTTTTGAAGTTAGGAGCCCGCCTGTATAATAGAGGAATACATTTCATGTTTTGAAGACAGGAGCCCGCCTATATAACATTTCAAGTTTTGAAGTCAGGAGCCCACCTATATAACAAAGGAATACATTTCGAGTTTTGAAGTCAGGAGCCCACCTGTATAACAGAGGAATACATTTCGAGTTTTGAAGTCAGGAGCCCGCCTGTATAACAGAGGAATACATTTCAAGTTTTGAAGTCAGGAGCCCGCCTGTATAACAGAGGAACACATTTCAAGTTTTGAAGTCAGGAGCCCTCCTGTATAACAGAGGAATACATTTCAAGTTTTGAAGTCAGGAGCCCGCCTGTATAACAGAGGAATACATTTCAAGTTTTGAAGTCAGGAGCCCGCCTGTATAACAGAGGAATACATTTCAAGTTTTGAAGTTAGGAGCGTGCCTGTATAACAGAGAATTACATTTCAAGTTTTGAAGTCAGGATCCCGCCTGTATAACAGAGGAATACATTTCAAGTTTTGGAGTCAGGAGCCCGCCTGTATAACAGAGGAATACATTTCAAGTTTTGAAGTCAGGAGCCCGCCTGTATAACAGAGAAATACATTTCAAGTTTTGAAGTCAGGAGCCTGCCTGTATAACAGAGGAATACATTTCAAGTTTTGAAGTCAGCAACCACATGGGGCAAGGGAAAACATCTCAGACTACAATTCAAGTCAGCAACAAAGGAACTTCGGAGAAAATACAAGTCAACAGGCAACAACAGCCGCAAGATCAAGTTTGAAAATAAATCTTTGTACATCATAGATTATAGCTTAGTCTAGCTTCTTCATTTTGTTATGGTGTAATAAGGAGGTCAGCAGTTAGTAGCAGCAGTAGCAACGGTTAAAGCACAGCTTCATGGTAGTCCCAGCTACAAAACAAAATCTCGAACTACATTGACCTAATTCCTTTGTAGCCAAGGATATGTAGGAAACCTTTGAAGCATGGGTTCAGTTAAATCTTTCAAAAAATGCGTCACACGGAGTGTTCAAACGGGCAAAAATCTCTCGTATCCGCTCACTTATCTTTGCACGAAAACTCTTTGTGTTTACGAGCAAAGAGGGCCAGCTGTGAGCACGTGATTTTTGCCTCACATGAATTACTCCCACAAAATCAAACAAAAATTGTTTGTTTTATTGTTTGAAATCTTGTGAAATTTGGTGGTATTTTCTGTTATTGTTTGCATTTGTCTGTGTATGTTTATTTGTTAAATTGATAAAAAAATACCAAAATATGTTACAATTACATTTGGGATTTAATTAGGCATTTTGGAATTAATTAATAACTAAGTGTTTTATAAAAATAGAAAAAAATCACATAAAAATAATGTGTTTTTGCATTTTTTAAGTGTTTAATGTCAAACTGTGTGATTTGATATTTAAATATTTGTGATAATTATAATTTAGAGTTTAATTAGTTTAATTTAGCGAGATTAATTTAGGGTTTAAGACAATTTTGAGAAGAAAATATTTTGAAAAAAAACTAAAAAGAAAAGGAAAAGAATTAAAGGACCCGGATTTGCGCCACAAATTCAAGGCCCAAACGAAATCCACCAGTAGCCCGACAAAATTGGCCCAGAATCCGGTCCAGGAAATTAGTTGCCCGATCCCTTTGAAATGACGTAGTGTGGGAGTAGAACTACGTCGTTTCAACGTCAACAAATCTCAGCCGCCCATCCATCTCCATCCAACGGTCTACAGCTTCGCCCAATACCCATATCCGGCCCGACCCATTCTATCAGAAATCGATCCAGTCTCAAAAGCGTCTGAAACAACACTCTTTTGTTAAGTGGATTGATCCGAGCCGTTGATCTCATTTGATCGAACGGCCTGGATTCAATCTCCCAATCAGTATATAAAAGAATTTCTCTCATAACCCCCCTCCTCTCTATCGTATCTCTTCAGAGACCAGATCCACAGCCACCACAAACCATCGCTGACCGCCCGCCGAAAATCGCCCGTGGTGGCGGTTAGTCACCAATGGCCCCCAAAATTACACCATAGCCTCCCCTCGACCTCCCCGTTCTAAATCTCCAATCGCTTTTCTTCGAATCCAAGTCGAAGCCTTTGAATGTCAATTCAAAGGGATGAACCCTAGCACCGCCCTAAAATTCCTCATTGGCGGCGCCGCTCCAAATCATCCCAAATCGATACCCCATGACCCCCTAATCCTCCTCTACCCTAATCCCTAACCTGCATCCCTCGAATATGGCCCAGTCTATTCGAATCTTAAATCTAAGGGTTCGGGTCCTAAAGACAAAGTCCAAAACATGAAGCTTCAGTTCCTCATGAGATTTAAAGACTGATTTCGTCACTAAAATAAGGTTATTCACTTGTTCTTGGAAGAACAAGTGATTAACCTTATCTGGTGATGTAAATCGAAGGGTCAGTCGATGTTCGAAGCCTAGTTTGGTAAGTCTCCTTTTCTTTTCCTCCAGTTTGTTTGTTTTTTTGTATCACCTCATCTTCTTCTCTTTCTTTTTTTTTCTTTTTCTGTGAACGGTTAGTTAGAAACTTGAATTAGGTGTTATTTCAAAGGTACTAATTGTTTGTGGGTTATTCTTTGATTCATGCTCTCTGAATATTGCTATAAATAATTTTAGATTTCAAACCATTTAAATGGTGCTTGTTTTTCTGTTTAAGAACACTGGACTAGAAATAAGTTAACCTTTAGGATTGGAGAATCCACGATTAGATTGTGGTTATCTGTATAAAATCGAATAGCCTAGAAACCATTTGAATTGGGTTATTTGGACCCGTTAACTTGGGTCAATTTGACCCCTTTTGTTTGGGGGATCAGGGTTAATAACACAGGGTTTAAGGGGGTAATTTGGGAAATTTTGAACCTCAGTAGTTAAAATAAATTCTGCTAACATAGGGGTAATGATGCATTACTGAAAAAGAATGAATTAAAAATGAAAAGGGAATTATAGTGGATTGACACCTTGTTAAATGCCTTTAGAATGTGGAAAGTAGATAATATGGGGGGTAATAGTAAAAAGTTTAGAGGTACAAGTGTAAAGGGAAGAAAAAAGGCTGGAAAGGTATAATGACTAAGATAAATAGAGAGGTCGGGGCTGATAGAAAATGGGAGATTTTTAGACTCTATGACCAAAACAATAAATACACTGATAGGCATTGAGTGAGAGAGAAATACTCTGATATACATGGGGGATTGAAAGCATTAAGTGAGAAGAGAGGAAATACACTGAGATACACACTAAGATAGACATAGAAATACAGAGAGACAGTCTGCAAATTGAGAGAAACACAGACATTCAGACCTTAAGAGATATAGAGAATATTCAGGGTATTGAGTGAAAAGTATTTAGATATATACGTACACTGATATAAATTGAAAAATCAGTAGCTGGTACTCGGAAATACAGCTAAAAATCCTCTGAAAATACAGTTTTATTAAAATTGCATTCTCAAAGTGTTTCTTTGAATCTTTACTGTTCCATTTGGTTTTTTGAGATAAGTTGAAGTTGGAATTTTGAAATTGGTTGGATTCTGCTGGGATTCAAGTGTTTTAAGGATTGGTTTGCTGAAGCTGTATGTCTGGCTATTGCTATTACTTTCCTCACCTTCTCCTTCTTTTCTAATTTCCAGGTACACACCCCTGAAATTCAAACATGTGATCTTCCAATTGGGAGTCGAAAAAATGGAATAGAATGTGTTGGTATTTGAATATTGAACTGTCGGATCTTAATCAGCTGTTGCTTTATCTATTTTTCTTCCTGTTTATGCTATGCTTCAAAGTAATATACACTTATCCTAGGATTTGGATATATTCTATTCGAACGGAAGTTGCTCATAATCTAGTTTACTGATTCACTCCATTTCATATCATTTGGGTTGTTTAGAATCTAAGTAATGTTTGTGGATATGGATGACTCAAGGTTTTAGAGCCTTAAACATGTGCTAAGTAGTAATATCTTAGTTTGTTTTAGTGTATTTGGATCTGGTATGTATAATGGATATATATTTGCGTGATATGGGATTTGATTATTGAGTTCAGGGGTGTGATGTCCATGTTGATATACAAATTTTGTTTTAAAGGGCTGTAGGTATAACTGCATGATTAAAATCAAACTCGAAGGCCTGCAGGCTATTTTTGTTGCTGCAAGGATTCGACCTTGAATCCCTGCCTGACCATTATACAGTATTGCTGAATTAGGCTAACATTTGTAAAATGATGTTGGGCTACCGTTGGGCCCAGGATTGAGATAGTGGATGGATTCATTAATAACAAAAAATATAGTAGGCTGTTGGGCTTAGGCTTGGGTTTAAACTGGAAAGCCTTCTTCGCTAGTTAAACCATTAGACCATTAGCTCATTAATCCAAGAGGTATAAAAAATGGACATTAGTTGGGCTGTTGGAATTGGTTTTGGACGAAATAGGAATCTAGGTAATTGGACAGTGAACGAATTGAGTTTTTTGGTCATATTATGCATATGTGAATTGGGTTCAATATTAACGTTATTTTCCTTTCTTCATTAACGTTAGTAACATGTTTATTTGTGGTAAATCACTCTCATTTAAATAATGCATTTTTTAATTAGGCAAGTTTCTCTAGGTGGTTAAAACTCGTTTTATCTGTCAGAATCCGGGTATTGCAATGCTATAATAGATATAGTTGAGTTGCTGGAATTTTGTATCTCAGTCCCAAGGCTCAAGAATGTGAAAAGTGGTTATTCTCACAAATGTCTCTATCTTAGTGTAAAATTGGATATTTTTGCGAATGGTCTAGTTAAGGAGTGGTTAAAGCTGCAAATCGAAATGGTTAGTGTAATTTGATGTCGCGAATTGGTAAGAGTAAATTGACTAATTAATGTAGGAAATTAATTGAGGTGCACTGTGCCGAAAGTGACAATTGCATGACCCTTTCTTAATTAATTTTTAATTGATCCTTAGAATTCGAGGCGTGCCATTTAGAAAATTTTTGTGACCCTCGCAAAGTGGCAAATACGTAGTTGCTTTAGGCACGTCATTTTAATAATTTTACCTTTTTAAAGCTGGGTGAATATTTCATGTGACCCAAATTCAAATCCCAAAACGTCGAATAAAAAGTGTTCCGGATTGTGGGTGCATTTCATGTGACGCAAGCCAAAGACATGTTTTAAACGACGTTCAATATACCTTAAAAATTAATTAAAAGCGGTAAATAAGTAAAAATACATATAGATAAAAACAAGTTGTAAATCAGATAAGTGGGCCAAATATAACAGTTGAGCGACCGTGCTAGAACTATGGAACTCGGGAATGCCTAACACCTTCTTCCGGGTTAACAGAATTCCTTACCCGGATTTCTGGTTCGTGGTCTGTAATACAGAGTCAATCCTTTTCCTCGATTCGGAATTTTAAACCGGTGACTTGGGATACCATAAATATCCCAAGTGGCGACTCTAAATCTCAATAAACGAATCCCGTTTTGATTGTCCTTTAATTGGGAAAACTCTCTTTATTTTACTCCTTCAGGGGTGTAGGTAAATAGGAGGTGTGACATTGGGCATGCCTTGTCATTTTGACACATGGCATGATCCTATTGGCTCTTCCGCTTGACTTGGCGTGCCACGTCATTTGACACGTGGCACCAAACTGGGCCTCTAGAAAGATGTCATCTTGGGCTTAATGAAGTGGGCTCATTACTTTAGCCCAATTAAATGCGCTAGCCCAATGGATTAAAACTTATTTGGACTTATATAATTAATTCATTTATATATTAGCCCATAATATTTATTTGGACCAATATATCTTGAATTTAAAATATAGTCCAAATTATTTTACGGATTTAATTCCAATAAAATTTATATGCCTACAAATGCCCCATACTTCAAGACTTGACGGGTTATTAAATCATTGCGACTAGGCTTGAAGTAAACAAACAAATTTACGTACATATGTCCCTGAAAAACGATCCATACAACTTCAAGTACGTCCATTTTTCACGTGCACCAAAGCATTCATAGGTTATAATTATCCAAAATAATATATGTACCAAGAAAGCTTTATATCTAATTTTGACTAACTTTTGATGGGTTGGACCAGAAACCTTCCATTTTGAGGACGTGCTTCACTGAACATCAATATTTAGGACCAAGCTACGTAAATCCAAAAATTGAACAAAGTACCATCATCGTATTACTAGGTTATTCCTAGTTTACTAGGAATAGGACTGCCATCCTCTCCTTCTCGATTTGGGTGTGTAGGAAAACTCCACCGCATGTAGCTTTCTCTCCCAATTGAATTAGAATACCAATTTTTGTTGGACTCTAAAAGTTACCAGTCCCACTTCGTCATTANGAAAGCTTTATATCTAATTTTGACAAACTTTGATGGGTGGGACCAGAAACCTTCCATTTTGAGGACGTGCTTCACTGAACATCAATATTTCGGACCAAGGTACATAAATCCAAAAATTGAACAAAGTACCATCATCGTATTACTAGGTTATTCCTAGTTTACTAGAAATAGGACTGCCATCCTCTCCTTCCCGATTTGGGTGTGTGTAGGAAAACTCCACCGCATGTAGCTTTCTCTCCCAATTGAATTAGAATACCAATTTTTGTTGGACTCTAAAAGTTACCAGTCCCACATCGTCATTAGTCTTTCAATAACTTCCTCACTACTTCTATAAATAGCCGTATGCCTCTCCATTGTTTAACATCAATTTACGTTGTCTGGAAGTTATTCGACCTGGCCCTTGACGACTCGCGAGCATTAGCGTAAAAGTAATTTCTTCTTCTTTTCTTGTACTTTCTTCTTTGTTTTATTTTGTTGTCTCTCTTTTTGTTTTCCTTTTATAAGTAACTTCGTCAAACTACGAAGTTATTTAAAAGTTCGAGATGAAGGCCTTTAAAAGATCGTGATGAAGATCTTTAAAATTTACGGTGAAGACCTTTAAAAGTTCACGCAATGATCCTTAAAAGCTCGTGGTCAAGACCTTTAAAAGTTCGCGGTGAAGGCCTTTAAAAGTTCGTGCAACGGAGACCTTTAAAAGTTCATGGTGAAGATCTTTAAAATTTGTGGCGACTCGTGGTCGAGACCTTTAAAAGCACGTCGTGGAGACCTTTAAAAGATCGTAGCGAAGACCCTTAAAAGTTCGCGACAAAGACCTTTAAAATTTGCGGCAAAGACCCATAAAAGCTCGTGCAAAGATCCTTAAAAGCTCGTGGTCAAGATCTTCAAAAGTTCACAGTGAAGACTTTTAAAAGTTTGTGGTGAAGACTTTTAAAAGTTCGCAGTGAAGACCTTTAAAAGCACGCGATGATGACCTTTAAAAGTT
Source organism: Nicotiana glauca (assembly GCA_026770625.1). Taxonomy (NCBI): domain Eukaryota; kingdom Viridiplantae; phylum Streptophyta; class Magnoliopsida; order Solanales; family Solanaceae; genus Nicotiana; species Nicotiana glauca. The sequence goes on from MU704545.1 coordinate 85,171, forward strand.
TGTGGTGGAGACCTTTAAAAGCACATGGTGGAGATCTTTAAAAGATCATGGCCAAGAATCTTAAAAGTTCGCGAAGAAGGGCTTTAAAATTTGCGGCAAAGACCCATAAAAGCTCGTGAAAATATCCTTAAAAGCTCATGGTAGGAATCCTTAAAAGTCGGCAGCGAGGACCCTTTAAAATTTGCCACGAGCACCTTTAAAAGTTCAAGGCATACGCCTTAAAAGTGAAGAACGAAAACCTTAAAAATCCGGATGCCTTTAAAAGTTCGAGACGAATACCTTTAAAAGTTCGCAACGAAAATCGTTAAAAGAATTCCGACACAGACATCCCCTCTGAGGCGGCTTTTTTCTCTTTTTATTATTACTTATCAATGCTCTCTTTCAAGGCTGCGATTGTTACTTTTCCCTTTTTGACTTAGGTACTAACAATTTTTTTTTTGTAGCTTGAACATGTTTTACTTTAGAGACTCAGCATCTTCTTCCTCCATGTCCAAGTATCTTGTAATTTCAGAGCACAAGGATAGCAAAACGGAGACCAGATTACTAGTTGACACAACACTGACCGGCTTATATGAAGCTTCGTGGCCATTTTTGCAAAATCCATTTCGTTTGGTAGATTGGACCTTTGAAAACACCAAATGTAAATTCAAGACATGGACTCTTCGTTCCCATAATCACAAAGTCAATAATGTGGAAAGTTCCTTCCCATGCTTAGGACAATGAATCCTCAAAGGAGAAGTATACTGGAGTGATTCGTTAACTTTTGGTGGCGAATTTCATTATATTCTCGGCTATTGGGAGTGGACCGAAGATATCCTTAGTAGGAACCATCGAGCATTGCGAGCCATCAATATTTACGATGCTGTATATGCCTCATTATTTACTTATGATCATTCTACAAGTATCATGCAAGATTTTTGTGAAGCTTGGTGTCCTATTGCAAACACGTTGCTTACCTTAGTTGGAGAGTTATTCATATCCCTTTGGGACTTGTGCACTATTGGGGGCCTGCCTTTAATCGGGTCTCCTTATGAAGAGGTTATTTCAAATACTCAAGAACTTACGGGTGCTTATGACAAGGATAAAATGTTCCTTCCACAAGCCTGCCAGCAATTGTTTGATGCATATCACCAACTCCAAGAGGGAGACACTAAAAATCATAATGTCCCTGTGAGAAGATGGATAGAGTTTTGGAGAAAAAAGGTTGTGAAGTATGAACAACCTCCTTACTTCACAACCTCCAGCTAGAAAAGAAATGAAGTCAGCTCATCCCAAATCAACACATAACCCTACTGGAGCCATAAGTAAAATGGTCAATTGGTCGGAAGTTGAAGATGTACTATTTGTTAAATTTGGCGACGAAATTGACAAGAAAGATGAAGTATACCTGGCTGCCTTTTTATCATGCTGGTTATGTGTCTTTGCGCTCCGTACAAAAGAAGGCAACTTTATTAGGCCCGAAACTTTCAAAATTGCAAGCCTTCTAGCGTGTGGGCAAAGAATTAACCTCGTCATTCCAGTCTTAGCTAGCATTTATAGAGGATTAAACACGATTTCAAATGGCTCACCAGTCGATCCTTCTAGAGTTTACTTCCCAATTCATTATGTGTTTGGTTGGTTGGCATGTTACTTCAAGCCCCATTTTTCTCTAACAAATAGGCCAACTACCCCTATGATGGCCATATATTTAGGTGAGGGAACATGGAGATACATTGGGAATGAAGACGCGATAAAACATATTCATGAAGGAGAAAGTGCCGCATGGACTTTCACAATACCAAGTAATTCTCAACCGTATTATTATCGTGATGATGACAACGACGAAGAGTCCGAGTCAAATTATTTTATGAGTATTCGCTCGAATTACCTTCCTTTGAGAAATGGATCAACTTTCATCGTGGAGCCTTATAACCCTCATCGCTTCAGTCGTCAATTTGGTTTTTATCAAGACATCCCTGGTTGCTTAGATCATGATTTTCGTGAGTGCTCTTTAGACAAAGGATTAGAACTTTTACGAACTTGCGTTTTGTCTAAAAGCAGGTCAAAGTCAACATTTCCCCCTATTATGCCCAAGATTAAGAAGTATATCTCGTCCTATTATAAGTCTTGGTGGGAGAGAGTGCATGGAAACTTCCTTGAAAACCACTTGCATTCTTTGGTGAATACCGTTGGGCCAGTTACTACTACGCTTTCAAAGATCACGCCTCAAGAGCATAATAGGGAGGTCAAACCTCCTACTTTAAAATCCAAACTGGTTGCATCACGAGACGTCAAGGGACCTCCATATAAAGATGTTTGTAAAAAGAAAGGACCTTCTCAGGCTCTCCAAGTCCATAGGGGTTCCTCTCCATTAGGCACCGTTGTCGCTACCTCTAAAAAACGCCCGCCCCAAAACGAGAGTGATAGTAGTCATGGAGATCAAAACTTCAAGCGGGTGAAGCCATATTCAAACAAACAGGGAGATGCTAATTGGGTGTAGTCGAGATTACTGACAGCATCAGTAGTGCTTCAAGGACTTTGACGGCTATCAAAGAGGTAACGATTAAAACTTTCATATTATCTTATAATATCCAAGTAATTTTACTAACTGTATATTCTTTTCCATGCAGCCAAATGGTGTTCAGATTTCAATGGAGTCACACCGGAGCAAGTCACAAGGTTGTAGTGAATCCGTGGCGGAGCCAGATTTGAGGAAATCACTTCCAATACCCAAGTCAGACCTAGAGGCGACTTCCATTCCTAGTTTTGGAGCAGAATCGGGGCCTAATTTTCATCAACAATCAGCACCGACAATGTCTATCTTTGATGGAAGAAAGGTTATCTTGACTCTTTTCAAGGAGTACATTTCGAATGCCTGGACTAAAATTCAGGCCAAACTCAAGGATGCTACCACAGCCAATGCTTCTTCTCTTCGATTCGCTATCCAAGTGATTCTTGAGGAGATGGACGGAAATGGTGTGGATATTTCCCCTCTAAAAGACCTATTGACATCTTTGTTCGAGCTTGCCACTTCATATGACCAGGCACGATTAGCTCTTTCTGACAAGGTTGTGGATGTTGAAAAATCTGAGTCATTTTTAAATTCCAAGGAACATTTTGATCTTGTCTTGATTGATAAAGGATAGAAGGTCGTGAAATTGTCTGCCTCCAGTCGGTCTCTCAAAGAGGCCAAGGAGAAGGTGAAATAGTTAAGTGCTCTTCGAGTTATTGCCAAGAAAGAGGTTGAAGAGATTGAATCTAAAGTTTCATTTGCTGAAGAGGAGTACCGTAGATGTTCTGATGTTTCCTTGACAACTGCTGATGACTTGGCCGATGTGGAGATGAAGAAATAACACTTAGAGGCCACCCTTAAGGACTTAGTCAATTACAAGTTGTGTTTAGATTAGTCTACATAGAGCATTCTATTTGCCTCTTATTTTTTTTTTCTTGCATTTAGTTAACTTGAGAATGAAAACTCCAACTATTTTGCTTTACATTGCACGTTTTTTTCTTGATGTCTCTCCTTCTTTCTCTTTTTTTTTTGATCGGTACCAATAGTTGCTTGCTTAGCATGATGCGTTGACGTTTATGTAAAAAAAACTTGTCTTCCTTTGAGACAATTTTGAAACCAACTTTATATTGCACCGTGCTGTCTATTCCAGATTTGTGCAGTTTCACCAAAAAATTCATATCTTGGTGTAAGAATATCAAAATAATAAACTGTTTGATTTATTGAAAACTATACTTCAAGATCTAGAACTTATCCAAAATTTTTAATCAAACAACTTGAGAATCGTCCCAGATAATATTTTGAAGTCAACTTTATATTGCACCAGGCTATCAATTCCAGATTTGCACAGTCTCACCAAAAAATTTATATCTTGGTGTAGGAATGTCGAAATTACAAACCGTTTGATTTCTGGAAACCAGACTTCAAGAACTAGAACATATCTAAAATTCTCAATCAAACAGCTTCAGAATCGTCCCAGATAATATTTTAAAATCAACTTTATAGTGCACCACGCTATTAATTCCAGATTTACGCAGTCTTACAAAAACAATTATATCTTGGTGTAGAAATGTCGAAATTACGAGCCGTTTGATTTTTTGGAAACACAACTTCGAAATTTAAATCATATCCAAAATGCAAAATTTGATGCTTTAAGGATAGTTTCAGATAATATTCCAAAGTCAACAAAAAGTTCTGACACGCTGACGATTTCGGATTGCGCAATTTCACCAAAAATTTTGTATCTTGGTATGGAAGCCTTGAGATCGAAAGACGTCTTACTTGCCATCAATCAAAATTTAAGAGCTATATTCTCACAAATATCTTGGGTTGAAGTCTCACTAAATTTAAAATATTGTGCCAATCAATCTTTTTCTTATACTTGTGTTTCCTTTTGACGCCTCTCTTCTCTTCCCTTTTTTTTTTAAGGCAGAGGGCGGACTTGGAGACCGACAAACTTGAAGGTTTGGCGAACCTGAAGACATAGAGAATTCGTGGACATCAATGCAAGTAGTTGACATCCTCCTAAAATTAGCCCATTGAAAATATTAATTTACCATGGAAGGTTTCCCCCTTTAAATCAAAGTTCAACAGGAGGATGACATTTCAGCTTGATCTTACATTCTTTCATACTTCATTCGAACAAAAATTGGGCAATATGTATCTTTTGAACCTATGCGACTGAACTTAGAATGAAACTCTAAGCTGTCTACGTACCTCGGCGAAGAGAATCAAGTCATACCGTAGTTTAGACTGGGTTATTATTTGTTTTTGTGTCCTAACTTTTGCCTAGGCCACCTGTTTCGAAGTTTTCAACCTAGCGGACTTTTTTTTATTTTTATTTTTACGTCGTAACTTTTTCCTAGGCTGTCTCTTTTCAGATTTTCAGCCTAGCGGACTTCTTTTTATATATATAGGGGCCGTACACAGTTTAGACTCATACATGTCAGGAGTGTAGCAACATGCAGTTTAGGCTCGTGCGTCAAGGAGCGCATGCAACTTCATGGATAATACTTCTTTAAAAGTTGCCATTGATAGGGCCGATTCTCATGCCATCTACATCAACCAACTTGTGAGCCCCACTTGAGTAAGTTTCTTGTACGACATATGGCCCATCCCATTTTGAAGTGAACTTCCCTACAGGTTTATGAGAAATAATTATGGGTCTTCGTACGGCAAGAACTTGATCTCCTACTTTGAAAGGATCTCGGGAAAACTTTTTTATTGAAGGCACGAGACAATCGAGCTTGATAACATTCAAGACTCTGTTGAGCTTCCAACCTCTTCTCATCAAGGGTCTCCAACTCTGCTAATCGAAGTCGAGAATTTTCTTCATCAGTGATCTATTCTTGAATGGCCAGTCGTAACGAAGGTATTTGTCGCTCAAGTGGAAAGACGGCTTCGACTCCATAAACAAGTGAATAAGGAGTCGCCTGTTGTGGAATACGGTGAGTCGTCCTATATGCCCATAGAGCTTCTTCCATATGTCATTCCCATCTCGTTTGGATTTGGAGACGACTTTCTTTAACAAGTTGCATAGAGTTTTGTTGAATGCCTCAGCTAGACCATTGGCGGAAGCATTGTACATCGAAGAGTTACGTTTCTTGAAGCAAAAGAGATCACAAATCTTGTTCATCAACCTATTATCGAATGGCTTTCCATTATCCGTTATTATGTAACGAGAAATGCCAACGCGATAAATAATGTTTACTTTGATGAAAATTGCAACATTTTCCTTCTTTACTTCCTTAAGAGCAACAACTTCAGCCCATTTTGAGAAGTAGTCAGTTGGAGCCAAGATGTATAGGTGCCCACCAGAGGACTTTTGCAGTGGTCCAACAACGTCCAATCCCCAAGCGTCAAATGGCCAGGATGCAACAGTCGGGTGCAACACTTTAGGAGGTTGATGAATAAAATTTGCATGGAATTGACAAGCCTTACATCTTCGAGCATAGTCCAAGCAATCTTTTACCATCGATGGCCAATAATATCCCATCCTTTTTATATGGAAGTGGAGCTTTGGTCCAGACTGGTGTGACCCACATACCCTAGAATGTGCCTCTTGCAAAGCTTGGAGAGCTTCTTCTTCTCCTAGGCATCGCAAGAGTACTCCCTCGAATGACCTTCTGTCTAGAGTATCCTTGTAGTAAAGGAAGCGAGGCGCACGACGACGTATTTCAGTCCTTCTCCTCGGATTTTTTGGAAGTATCCCAGAGCATAAATAGTTGATAATGGGTTGTCACCATTATTCTTTCTCAACTTCAGAAACAACAACAAGATGCTTGAGTTTATTTTCTTCACCTTCAGCCTCATTTGGCGGCGGTACTACCCATTTTCGGCATACAATAACTTGCGCTTGATCAGGCTGGGTTAAAGATGAAGCTAGGCCAGCTAAAGTATCAGCCTTCTTATTTTCTTTCTTTGGTACATGCTGAATAGTCACATCACCGAGCCATCCCATCAACTTTTTAGCGTAATCATGATATATGTGTAGTTTAGGCTTCTTAACCTCGTAACTACTCAAAAGCTGATTGACCACTAACTGGGAGTCACCGAAGACTTGCAATTGCAATTGCTTCATATCAATGGCCATTTCAAGCCCAAGTATTAATGCTTGATACTCAGCAACATTGTTAGAATAGATTTGTGTCAAGGTGAAGGAGTAGGGAAAGACTTCACCTTGGGGAGTGACAAATACTACGCCAGCCACAGCTCCCTCAAGATACACAACACCATCAAAGTACATATTCCATGAAGGTTGAACTTCAACGACCATTGCGTCCTCGTCAGGTAGTTCATCAGTTAGCTCCCAGTGATCAGGTATCGGATGATCTACCCAGAAGTCTTCCAATGCTTGCCCCTTTACAGCCTTTTGAGAGATGTACAAGATCTCGAACTGTTGAAATTAGAGGTACCATCTCGCTAGTCGATCACTAAGAACAGGTTTTGACATCATGAACTTGATGGGATTGGCTTTAGAAACATGACGGACAACATGAGCTTGAAAATACTGCTTCAACTTTTGATTTGAGAAGACTAGCGCCAAACATAACTTTTCAATTGGTGAATAATTCAACTAGTTAGGTGTCATCATCCTGCTCAAGTAGTAAAGAGAGTTTTCTTTCCCCTTACTATTTTCTTGGGCCAACAGTGCTCCAACAGATCTTTCCTGCATCACAATGTATAGTATCAATGGCTTTCCAGGTATATGAGCTACTAAAATTGGAGTCTTCATCATGTAGGTTTTGATACTTTCGAAGGCACTGCTACAAGCTTGGTCCCACTTGAAAGGAATGCCTTTTTTCATGAGGTGACTAAATGGTTGGCACCTCCCAGCCAGGTTTGATATGAATCTTCTAAGGTATGCTAGCTTTCCTTGTAGACTTTTCAATTCATGGATATCTCGAGGCTCAGTATTTTAAAAATGGCATCCACTTGGGCTTGATATATTTCGATCCCTAGATGTCGGACAATGTAACCAAGGAACTTTCTAGAAGTAACTCCAAAGGCATATTTCAACGGATTCATCCTAAGTTGGTACTTCCAGAGCAATACAAATACCATCCTCAAGTCTATCATGTGGTCGCCCTTCTTTCTTTATTTCACCACCAAGTCATCAACATAACATTCGACATTCTTGTGGAGAAGATCGTCGAAAATATTCTGCATAGCCCTTTGGTAAGTAGTACCAGCATTCTTCAAGCTAAAAGGCATTACCTTGTAGCAATAAATACCTTTGGGGGTGCGGAACGCAGTAAGCTCTTCATCTTTTGGTGCCATGCGAATTTGGTTATAGCCCGATGAACCATCCATGAAAAACATTGCCTCAGAACCAGTAGTAGTATCGATTATCAGCTCTGGAATAGGAAGCGAGAATTTATCTTTGGGACACACATTATTGAGGTCCCTGAAGTCAACACATACTCGAATCTGGCCATTCTTTTTTCTTTTAAGGACAATACTTGAAACGCATGTTGGGTATTTAACTTCCCAAATAAATCCAGCTTCAATGAGCTTGTTAACTTCAGTTTCAATCAGGGGAACCAAGTCTGGCCTAAAATGCCTTTGAGCTTGTTTAACAGGGCGAGCACCATTTTTGACTGCAAGGTGATGGACTGCTACTTTTGGGTCCAAGCCAGGCATCTCTTTGTAACTCCAAGCAAAGACATCCCTGAACTCTTTGAGTAACTCAATATAAGTGCTCTCTTCATCAGCTTCTAGTAAAGCACTTAGGTAGGTGGGTCTTAGTTCTTCATTGGTGCCAAGGTTAACTTCTTTTAAGGCATCAACTGTCGTCTTCACTCCTTCTTCAAGTTCAGGTGGAGCATCTTTCGCATCTTCATATTCTTGAGGGTCTCCATCATTGGAGGATATGTGATAACACAGTAAAACATCCTCCAATTCCATATTGTCTTCCATCGAAGATGAAACACCATTCTCGCCTTGTACAGTGACATGATACGAAGAACCTACACTTTCTTCATCTTCATCACGTTCCTTAGTGTAGACCACAGTATATGGCTTTACCTTTAGTACTTCTTCACATGAAACCACCAGTTTTGTTTGTCGCCTCATTCTGGAAGGAACCAAACTTTGGAAATCCTTAGAGATCTCCTGAATTTTGGGTGAAGCGGGTGTTGTTGTATTTTGATGATTTCTCTAGAACTTATTCCCTTTCTTTAATGGACCCAATCTCTCAAATACAGAAGTTCTCATAGTTGATTTTCCAAGTCGATCAAAGATAGAAGGCTTGTTAGAAGCGGCTGATTCATCTTCTACACTGATATAATTGCTACTCGCCCTTCTTATTGAGAGCGCACTGGTGACGGTTGCTTGTATCCCAGACCTTCACGTGGTTGCCTCATTGCAGCTTCTGATGGGAGCTTCCCTAACTTTAACGGCTCATTGGGATTATATCTAGCTTTTTCAAATAGCTTGTAAGCGTTAGGATCGAAACCTTCACCTGTTCGCTTTGTAGGGAGTGCCACATTATGCAAACGACTTTGGGCTACAAACCCTGCAAGTGGCATTGAGGACGACTTTACTGCCTCAATTCGTTTGACTGGAAGAGTTAACTCTTTTAGCATATTAGCTTGGAAATTAAATGATTCACCTTCATCTTTCTTCCTTTTAAGGACATATTAGAGCGACGGACTTACTTTCTTGCCATAAGACGTAATATTCCCTCCATAAAACTTATTTGTGTTGGGTTTTACCTCCTTACTAATAGCTTTGGCTTCACCAGTAGTCACCTCTTCTCTTTTAGTTGAGGGATCATTTTTCTTGCTATTCATGCCATCATCAGCTTTCAGGTCCTTCACAATCCGGTTCTTCAAGTAGAACTTTGCATCGGCAAAGTGTGACTCACCCTCGGTGAATGGCTCATCACCAACAACTACCGTCTTCTCGACTTCGCCCTCGTAGTATTTTAAACATTGATGGTAGGTAGATGGAACAACTTTATTCTCATGTATTCCAAGGACTCCTAAGAAAAACATTGTATGAAGTCTTCGCGTCGATCACATGCAGCCATGCACTTGATTGCATATCTTCAGTAGTGATTCCCAGCCTGATCATGCCTATGGCTCTTTGCCCCTCTTGGTTGAATCCTTGGATCATCACACGATTTTTTGAGAGTTAGTTCATGGGAATACCAAGTTCATTCATAGTATGGATTGGTAAAATGTTCACTGAGGATCCTTCATCAACCAAAATTCGTTTTACCCTTTCATCGCGCATATAGCCAACCAGGTAAAATAGGCGGTTGTGAGGAGTGTCACCTAGCAAAAGATTGTTATTTGTGAACGTGACCTTTTCCTCACAAGCATTAACTTCTTGAAGAGTGGACTCGATGGGCTTTTCCGAAGATGGTGCCAACGGTAGGTCATCACTCTTTTCTTCCCATTTGTCAGCATGGCAACAAAAGGCATCAATGCCCTCATGGGAAATCTTCGTGCGAAACCAACTTGGTAAAAACTCCTCCAAGGTCACTGGATTTCGTGGCTTTTGAGGGTGGTGCATCTCCACTTTTGCTTTCTTCAAATGACTAACTGGATTTCTTTATTGGTCTTTTTACCATCATCTTTCTTGTTGGTTGTTCCACTGATTCTTTTCGTGGGCTCCTTTTGTGGCGCCTATGATGAGTCACCAACATCCAACCTTCATCATCATTAGGTTGGTTGACTTCAACTTTGTCTCTCTCCAGTAATTCTTCATTTTTACTTTCTTTGAAACCACATAATTCATTCGGACTGAATGAGCCAAAGGTGATAGCAACTTGGTTTGCGCTTGCTTTCTCGTCTTCAAGCACGATCTTCTTTTCACGAGCCAAGTCCATGAATTTATCCTTGATGACAAAACATTTCTCTAGAGGGTGGCTTACAAGTCGGTGATATTTGCAGTAGTTTGGGTTATTTGCTTTCCCAGCTTCATTTGGTCGCTTCATCTCCGGAAGTTCAATGCGATTTAACTCGAGGAGTTCTTCGAAAATGGCTGGCATATCAGAATCCAGGAATGTGTACTCTTTCACCTGCATCTCTTTTAGAGTCAACTTTTCACTTGGCTTGTCTTGAAAAGAAGTGGATTTCATACTCTGCTTCTTGCTCACCTTCGTCGTGAACTTCATCGGTAACATATTGATATTTGTAGCTTCTTTGCTTTCAGACTTGGGTACGAACTTGCCCCACTTCCTGACTTCTTACTTGTCATTCGGTTTGCAAGGTTCATAGATGGACAACCTTTCATTTCCAGTGGAGGCCATGCTCAATTCCATGTCATGGGCATGAGTTGCAAGTTCTTCAAATGTGCTAGGCTTGATACCTTGCAAGATGTAGCGCAATCCCCAATGCATGCCTTGGATGCATATCTCTATGCCTGAAGCTTCACTAAGCCTGTCTTTGCAGTTGAGGCTTGCATTCCTCCAACGATTGATAAAGTCGATAACTCGTTCCCTCTTTTCTTGACGGGTATTTGTAAGTTCTATCATACTCACAGTGCGTTTCGTACTATAAAAGCGATTGAGGAACTCTTGCTCTAGTTGATCCTAGCTATCGATAGATCCATCCTCGAGGTCCGTGTACCAGTCAAAAGCATTTTCTTTTAGCGAGCGGACAAACTGCTTGATGAGGTAATCTCAATAAGTCCCAAAATTGTTGCACGTCTCCACGAAATGCGCCACATGTTGCTTTGGTTACCTTTACCATCAAACTGTTAAAACTTTGGAGGTCGATAGCCATAAGGCATCTTCAATATATCGACCCTTGAAGTATACGACTTTGCATACGTAAGGGAGGATTTGGCAGCAACTTCATATTTGTTCTTAATGGTTCCTTCAATGAACTCCTTTAGTTGATCGATTGGAATCATTCCTTCAGATGAGACAGGGATAGCCTTGGTGGATGCTACTTGTCTTGGGGGAGAGTCACTCTCTAGAGCTTCTGGGAGCTTGCCGGGTGCATGGGTGGATTCCTTTTCCATCAATATTCCCACCCTGTCTGTTAGCTTGTCAATTCTAGCCTCTTGATTTTGCATGCATTTCGTCAAGCCAGCGATTGCTTCCGTCAAGTTTGCCAACTGCTCCTCCATAGATGAAGTGTTTGTCACCATGGCTTGCATGATTGTCGTGGATGACGGAGAGTAGCATGGATTTTCACACAGATTGATCCTTGATTGCCTCACGCTATGTGGTGTAAGTGGGGAGAATCCATCACTTGAAGCATCATCATCTTCCTTCACAGCAGAGTGCTTGGATCTGGAGTGGTCAAGTAGAGCAAGAGATTTCTTGATCTTTTCAGCAACATCGCTTCCTCCTTCAGATGCGTTTGTAGAATATCTAGCTCCTTTTGAGGATGAAGATCCGACAACAGGGGTTGGTGCGTATGGCACTTGGGGTTCTTATTGTCCTAAAGAACTTGCTTTTGCTCCTCGTGGCTGGTCCGAAGCTCCCAAAGGTAACATCGAGGTTGCTTTCCACATCAGCGTAGAACCTGGAGTTAGCAGCCTTGATGGATGTTGATCTGGAGTTGATTTTCATCGAATCCATTTCAATATTCTTGAACTTTGGTGATTGAAAAGTTGAGATGAGGGGTAGAGATTGTCCCACTGGGCGTGCCAGAATTTGTAGACTATAAATTTGGTTCGAGAAAATAAAATCAGGACCGAAAATATCGCAACAATCGTAATATTTTATTCCAAATATTTTGAGTGTTACAATCTCTATGAATCCTCAGATTCTTCTTTTCAATAGTAAATAAATTCAAGGGCCTTTGAGCTTGATCGTGAATCTATGTTTGTTGTCACGAACGATGATATTGTTCTTGAGCTTGAGTTTGATTGCTTGAACTTGACCTTGATTTGTTCTTCGTTCTTGAACTTTAACTTGATTTCTTCTTCTTTCTTGAACTTGAACTTGAACTTGAAGCTTGAAACTTGTGGAGGAATTTGCAGTGTTTGATCCACGGGCTCTTTCTTGTTCTTGTTATAACTTCTGGTCCCTTTTCTGAGTTATGAAGACCCCTATTTATAGTTGTGGAAGGGAGGAGTCATGATAAGAACAAACTCTTTCCGACCAATCAAATTGAAGTGTGACATGGCCGCATTTGATTGGCCAGAACATGTACCTTGCACACGTGGCACGATTTCATTGGCCTTTCAGTGTGACTGGGCATGCCTTGTCATTTTGACACATAGCATGATCCGATTGGCTCTTCCGCTTGACTTGGTGTGCCACGTCATTTGACACGTGGCACCAAACTGGGCCTCTAGGAAGATGTCATCTTGGGCTTAATGAAGTGGGCTCATTACTTTAGCCCAATTAAATGGGCTAACCCAATGGATTAAGACTTATTTGGACTTATATAATTAATTTATTTATATATTAGCCCATAATATTTATTTGGACCAATATATCTTGAATTTAAAATATAGTCCAAATTATTTTACGGGTTTAATCCCAATAAAATTTATATGCCTATAGCATAGTTGGTGCTTGCAAGGTCATACATGTTTTTATGTGGTGACAATAGGATTTACACAAAATTAAGTTTGGTTCGTTCTCTTCTTTTAAGTCTATTTGTAACCCGATAGAGGTATCTTTTAAGAATTAGTGAAGTTCATGATTATCTGTCAAATGATTGTTACTTGTATGATGTTCACAAACTCACGTACAATAGTTTTGATTCTGTTACTTATTTGGGGTCTATGTTTAACTGATATTTTTAATGTTATGTGATACTTGATGATTTTTATTCCTTAATTAACTCGTGTGTTATTATATTTAATGTTGCAGTTACTCGATTCAATGTGTGCATCATCAAAGAATATGTTAAATGGTAGCATAATACATTAAATAACTTTCCAACTGCTTATTTAGTTTCCTCTGGTAACATTTACTACAAGTAAAATCTATGCAGAGGAACAGCAGTCCGATTTTCGTAAAACCCAAGTAAGTAAGTATTTGAAAAGCACTGCTTTTTTCTCTAATTTACAGAAGCAGAAGACAACACTGCGAGAAGTGTATAAGAACAAGTACTTGCCCCTTGACCTCCATCACAAGATAAGGACACCATTAGATGTTTTACCAAACACCAGACATCTTTGAAGACATAAAAGGAGAAGAAGAAAGAGATGTACTTTCCAATTAGAAACTATGCCATTAAGGTTTAAAATTAAAATTGATCCAACTTATAATTTGTGATGTTAGCGCTTGCAGGGAAAGCTGAGGATCATATTTTGTCAATCTGCAATGCAATATTTTGTACTACTACTATTAATGCATTATAAAGTTGGAGATAAAAAAATTAATAATATTCCAGCTTCAAAGAGTGTAATAAACGAAAGGTCTTTTTTAATGAAATCACCAGGTGCAATACCGAGTGTTGGGTAAATTCTTATCAAGAATTAGGTAATATAATAAAATTTACTCCTTCATATCCATGGTTTTGTTTTGCTATAAAATAAATGATCAACAAGCAAATAATATATATATATATATATATATGAACTTTATTTCTTTCTCTATTAATAGTAGTTTGCTTTTGTTTATTTCAAATACTAAGTATGTAACCTCCAAGAACCAGACTCCATTCGAATGATTCTTTGTTGCTAATCAGAAAGTTTGAATGTTATATTAATCCAATCTTCTAATATACTCGCATATATAACTCACATCTAGTACTCAATAATTCCACGAGAGATACTCTAAGATTCTTCTGTGTTGCCAAGCAAACTCAAATGTCAGCAGCCGATCTGACAAGAAGTGTTGCAATACTACTGAAGTATTATCAACTTAATCACATTGCCTCTTTCTAAAATATATACCCTCGTAAAATCACCTCAATTAGCATTACCGTTTCCTTAATCATCTGAAGGCCATTTCTCAAATCATATGAAGCTCATTTCTCAAATTATCTGAAACTGCCCGTGCTGCCTAAGAATTTGTGACCTACCTTTCAGATCTGAACCATGACCTTACAAATGCCGGTCTCAATCCTACACAACATACAACACAAATCGTACCATCCTAGGATAACCACGAGAACTTTATATCCCTTCCGAGCCACAAGCAACTATGTACTCCACTAGCCAAGAATTTCCCATTGATCCACATCTAGAAGGAAATCGCTATACATCCCATACTCCGCATGCCCGTAGAAAATATGCATCCCCCAAACCACGGTAAAAACCATCAAGGACTCCCGAGTTCCCTTTTCACAAATTAGACCTGCCAGGACTGAATCCTTCTAACTCGACCAAGTTAAGCAAGCCATCAAAACCTAAACTCATTTCCGCGAGATACCTATGAGAACTCATTACCTCGAACACACACAAGGAACTAATAATATCCTTACCATACCGGTCCGGTCTACTATCAAGCTACCCCACCTATCTAAATTTCCTTCTGATTCATCTTCGACTTGATATTCTCTCTTGCTGTAGCACCACAATTCCTCAACCCAGGTTTGCCACATGAGACCTAAGCATAAAACCACACTGTCTAAGACCCATAAGCCGCTGAATACTCTCTTAAATATTTCCATAAGCACCACATTCTAAAATATTTTACTCTAAAGAACTTCCTGCGAATCTAAACCCGCTACCTTGACCTTCTTGATACTAATATATAGAATCCCATAATTAACGTAGAAATACCACAAGTCTTGACCTCTTCCAAATGCAAACCTCAATTTCTAGCCAAAAATACAACCTGAAAATCCCCAATTATTACATGCAAAATCTTGAGCACATTAGAACTATTCCCGGGAGTCATCCACTCTACTCGAACAGCAATTAACCCGATCAACAGAACCGAACAACCAGTGCCTCATTGTCACTTCTGACACTGCAACATATAACGTTACTTTAGTAAATAAAATAATTTCCTTTACTCGAGCCATCCTCGGGCTCAATCTCCGCAAACCAGAACTGATTCACCAGCACGCCTCAAATCGGAACCAACATAGCACATAATTGTGCAATAAGCTAATCAATAGCAAACTTCCCCACTTGGCTCGAAGTTATGTATCAAAACACATATAATAACTCATAACGCATATACTTTATTGGTGCCATAATACCATAGTGAGATTAACTCAATGCTTCATAAACTCGTGGAACACAGACTACCTGGTACTTCATATCTTCTGCAAATCTAGAATTCACCCTCGTAGCAGCTAAATCCACTCTCTTGAGCGACCCAAAATTTAAATTTCAACACTAATATTTCACTTGTAAATGAGATCTTCTAACTGACAACATAAGGATCACACCACTTCAGAACACTCCGCAGGAGATAACCCACCTGCTTCGCCTCAAACTAACATTTTTGTATACCTTCCACCGCCATACACATTACACAGTCACTTAGTCTTCCTGAGTCTGAACTCATACCGCAACATGAAATTTACTTCACTCCATACTAGGATACATTAAAAGATTCTTCACACACCCATATATCAGGGCTACACATCCAATCACAATGTAAATCAAACACTTAATAGTTCATCTATCCTCCAGCAGACCCTTCTCGTCGTTTCCAAATCATATGAATACACCTCGCAGTCATAACATACTCATCACGTAGCTATCTAGTCATTACTTCTACCAACATGGCACAACCAAATGTATAAGTTCAAAAACACTTGCTCACACAATCAGCATCTCGGTGCTCAAGCTATAGGCAAAAATCCGGCCTCAAGTCCTCCAGACTGGCCTAACATCAACACACAAAGACCATATCTCGCCCATGATCGAGGAATCACATACCATAGATGCACATCAGATACTGAGCGCTCATGCGTGTACACGAACGCGTGGAAAGAATTTCAAGAGTCAGTTTTCAAGCCGAATCAAGGACGCACGATAAGAATCCAAGAATGTGAAGTTTTTCCTAAAGGTTCTGCAGCCTCTCGAGGATAAATACAGACGTCTCTATGCCGATCCGTGAGACTCTACTAAACCTGCTCATGACTCGCGAGACCTATGTAACCTAAGCTTTGATACCAACTTGTCACGACCCCAAACCGGCTCGGTCGTGATGGCGCCTCTCGTGAAGACAAGGCCAGTCGACACAATACTCACATTAACCTTTTAATCATTAAGAGTCATTTTTAAGCCTTTAATTAAACAATATTTCATAATATAAGTCTGAAAGAACAATGCAGAATTAATATACAAGCCCGACATCGGGGTGTCACTAGTCATGAGCATCTATCAAGATCTGAGTACAACAAGAATCTAGAAATGTACTAAATACAGTAATAGAAGTGCGAGGAAGAAAACGGTGCTGCGAACATCGTGCAACCACCTTGCTAACTCAGATGACTCCGTGTTTGAGCAATCAACACCCGCTACCGGGTTTTGAAATACCCGAATCTGCACACGAGGTGCATGTAGTAATGTGAGCACTCCAACCCAGTAAGTAATAAGAGTAAGTAAAGACTGAGCAGTAGGAAACAATGAATCCACATTTATGATAAACTCAATAAGCACAACAAGATTTCAATTCAGAATATGAGTCAATCGTCTCATTTTAAATCTAGCTTTTTGGTAAAAATCATTTCAAATACCTTCCAGCAATTTCAGTAGGGGTTCAATACCATTTGTAATAAAAGAGATAAAAACCATAATCGGCCCCTTGGAAAAACATATTCTGTAAAACAGCCTCTCGGGCAATACAGTAATCATAAACACTTCATAACTTGAAAATCTCAGCGAAAAATGACCAAAGCCAAATCAGTGATTAAATTTTGAACATCTCATAAAGCCCAGTTTGAATAAAAATTGTTTTAAAACATTTATCTAGTATTTTCGACAGAGGCTCATTATAAAGATGAGTAAAAACAGTTATTAAATCAACGTATTCAATAGAAACTCCCTCTAAAGAGAAGTAAAAATTGATAAGTTCATAATCAGGCCCCTCAGGCAAACATCACTCATGTACATCTATGTATCTATCGCCTTTCGGGCTAGTCTCTTAGTCCCTCATGACTCAACTCCTACCAATCAGCGCTCACACTCGACACTCACGCTCAATAGGTGCCATATAGTAACCACTGTAGTATGCAGCCCGATCTATATATCGCGTGCGCAAACTCTGGAGGGGTTCCTACAGCCCAAGCACTATATCGCTGCGGCGTGCAGCTCGATCCAACATATCACTGCGGGTGCAGCCCGATCCATATAAGCATCGCTGCGGCATGCAGCCCGATCCATAGACTTATATATATATATATATATATATATATATATATATATATATATATTGCTGCAACGCGCAGCCCGATCCATAGATATATATAA